>MQUG01003849.1:0-81612 GCA_007213375.1 Steinernema feltiae | reverse complement strand
TGTTATATTTTGGTCAGTAGATCGGGACTCAAAAATTGCAAATTTCTGTTGTGACAATATAAATTCAAAACATAAACTTAAATCAAAAAGCTTAAATAATCGTAAGAACGATGGGGTGCCATTTTTATTTTTTTTTGATGAAGTTATAAGTGAGCTTTTGTTAATCTAAATTGTTAATTGTTAATAATCTTTTACTGGGATTCCCTTATTTCTGCTCAAGTATTTAGCATCCAAGTCAAAATTAAATTATTCCTCCAAATGTCGCGAATTATTGAGCACAAGCGGCGGTGAAAGCAGTGGCAAAAAAAACTACATTTAACCTTTGTCTGATGAAGTGAGCATGTGATATCGATGTTAAAAATCAAAAAACATTTGGATTACTTGTTCAGAGTTTATAGGAGTCACCCAGCACCCAGTTACCAGCAGACTTTTACAAAAACAAAAAAGAGTTTCAGATGATCTGGTGCCTAAACCTAAAAAAAGCCAAATAGTGATTTTATGTCAAGCCAATTTTAAGCAGTAAAAATTAGTAAAAAATCATTTAAAAAAATTGATTTAAGAAGCACTGATCAAAGAGCACATTATGCATTAAAATCTGTTAGACGGTTGAAACTGGATCGAAAAAAGCATCGAAATCATGCACCCTTTGGTCCAAAAAAAACCAAGATTAACGGAAAAAACTTTAACGGAATTAAACGTTTAAAAAAGACTAAATCGAGGCAAAATTAAAAAAAATTGCCTGACAAAGTGAGCATAGAATATGGAAAAAAATTGAAAAATTGGATCTCCGTTCAACGTACAAAAAAGACAAAATGAGAAGCCATGCTTGATTAAAGATTGTCAAGTTCATTTGGTAATGGTACAAAAAACTAAATACCAAAACCAAAATTAAATTAAACTAGATTATCATTTTGTTTTGCCATTTAAGGTGTCACCATTACCAGGTGACATCAACAAAAAAGAGTTTTAGTTGATCTGGTGCCTAAACCAAACAGTGATTTTATGTCAAATCATATTTTAGGAGAAATTCATGGGAAATTGTTTAAAAATATTGATTAAGGTTCATTTGAAAATCAGTTCATTTGAAAATCAAAATAAAACCGGAATCTTGAATTGTCTGTAACGTAGTTTAATCATTGGAGTCGTTTTATAACCGCCAGGACGATTCAAGTATTCGCAAAAATTAGAAACAATCTGTACAGTTGACTTTGTAATGAAGTGGTATGGTAGAATTGTCTATAATGTGTTTCAATATTCACAGCTCGGAGGCGCTCACCACAAAATGGCAACAATAAGCTGAGCAACTAAACTAAAAAGTAACGAAGCAACCAAATTTCAAGTTGTAGATTCCTCAATGCTCAATGCTAAAAAATGGACCGAAGCGTCTGTTCAAAAATTCTATAGTACACTGTCAGCGTTTCCGATATGTATATTGACCAAGTTATCGTTAATCGTTTCATTTCTGGCTTAAACCAGTATGACACGTGCAAAAATAAAAAAAAACACATTCCAATAACACCAAAACACTTTTTGTGGTCTTTTTTCTGTACTCTGGTAACTGAAAGCGACAAAAAAATGAAAAAAAGCGTAGCACAATTGTACAACCATACTTCCCACACGCTCAATTGTCCAGTACCACAATCCTGCAGACAAAAATTATGAACACGGTTCTAGAACAGCGTGATCGCGCTACAAAAAATCGATTTTGAAAATTTGTTCAAAAGAACGGATATACGGCCTACAAAAATTCATTTTATCCAAGAAAGAACGAATTTGGACTTTTGAAAGAAAGGTCGTTTTTATCTCAGGATGCAGAGACAACCACTTTTTTGAATGCAACGGAGATTAGACGGGGATTCGAACCATCACCGATCCCGCGGCGAGCTAACACACTCGCGTTGTGCTATTCGCTCACTCTGCTTTGTGTGCGAGATGCGCTTATATATGAATCGGCTCGGGAAGAACCGTTCATAACTCTTGGATCCTTTCGAAGTGGAGAGTAAAAACTTGGGGTTACTCACTAGTACCTACATGCATCTACTCACTAGTACCTACATGCATGCAAAATTTGAGTCCGATCTGCGCTTGCCATTTGAGACCATTCCCTTGTTAGTTTCAACAGCAGTTTGACAAGCAATTTCAACCGTAACCGTAAGGTAACCGTAATCAAAGTAACCATCAGTGAATGTGTTGTAAAGCTTATAATAATGCTTGTAATGATATTGACAAAAATTAAAATTTGCAAACGCAATAGTGAATAGAGAAAAGGTGTCTACTTGTTGTGATAATGTTAGGATTTAATTCAATTTGCTTTAAAGCCGCTCATTTAACAGTAAAAGTGCAAAAAGTGTCGTGCCCTGGCAATCTACAGTTGAAGCCCTCGTCCCGGCAGTTGAAGTTCTCAGTAAACTTTTGTCAGAAAAATGAAAAAAGAATTAGCAAATTAAGCAAAATAACAATTTCAAAAATACTATAATAAACTTTTTACCATTTTAAAATCGCTATTTGCACGTCAGTACTATAAAATCGCCCTGAAAATCTTTTCTGATAGCGCAATGTCGCTCTTAACTGTATTGCCATTAAACGACACGTTTCATGAATCCAGATCAAATATCAAACGCTAAAGGTATCAAAAAAGAATGCAAAATATGAAAACTCGCGCATAGAATGCAAGCTTCTAAATTAGAAAACCGTTCCACGAGTAGTTAGCGGTCGTTTTCCTCAAAAAATCAAGGTAACCATTAGTGAATGTGTTGTAAAGCTTGTAATAATGCTTGTAATGAAATCAACAAAAAAATGCAAACGCAATAGTGCATAGAGAAAGGGTGTCTACTTGTGTAACAATGGTAAAAATTAATTCAATTTGCTTTAAAGCCGCTCTCCAGATTTAACAATAAAAGTTCAATAATTTTGTTATGCAGTTCAATAATTTCAGTTCAATTTTGTCACAAACATCTTCTTTCACTATTTTCACTAAGTCAGTTCTTTGATCACTTAAACTTGGTTTACGGTTCTCAAACTACGGCATTACAAAACAAAATTTTTCATTGAAGCAGAGAAGCTACGAGTTACGCGTTTTTGCTTACAAGCAAGATGTTTATCCGATCAATTGGACTCTACAACAACACAGATTGCCGATGTCATTTGTTATCGCTAATGCGCAGAATGAAAACGTTGTGTTTAACGTGTTAAAATTGTAAAAAATAAATTATCTTTTGGATTCATTCATGTTCAGTCTTCAGTCTTTTAGTCACGTGCGTTTCCGTTTCAAGAACGACGAATACGAACGGCAAACAACAAAAATCAACATTAAACATCTGTCGTTTCAGAGCCGCTCGGGACCACATCGGGGTAATGTAGCGGTCCGGGTTCTGTAAAGAAACAAAAAACCTTAAAAAGGTTTCAGTTGCTATATGCTAACAGAAGTGATTTCCTTCAAAACAGAAATTGCCACTTACTTGTAATTAAATAAAAAAACTTGAAATCTTGGAAAATGTACTTTAAACGACCACATTTTCGCCTACATAGTGTAAACCCAATGTTATGCATTCCATCATTGTGTTAGACTACAACTTAGACCAACGAGACTTAGACGAGACTTAGATCAAGTTGGACTACGAGAAGTAATAAATTAGCTTTATTCACACATAGATATCTCTCGATCACCGATTGGTCCGATGCGGACACAGCGGAATGGCACTGAACCCGTGTGCGGCAAGTGAGTGAATGGAAGAGGAGGAGGACCAGAATTGTTGGGAAGCGGATTTGGGGCTCGCGTTGTTCAGCTGTAGATGGGCAGAGGATGCGCTTCGGTGTTGAAAATCCATCTGTCGAGGGGGATCTTGTCGTCGGAAAAGGTGAGGAAACCGTATTTGAGCGTCTCTGCAAAGAAGAAGCTCTGCATGACGTCATCGTGGCCGTCTTCTGGTTTGTAGACGTTGCGCAGGCCTGCGTAGCCGGCCTCGACCTTGCAGTGCTTCTCTATCGCCATCATGGCGTTCCAGACCCATTCTTTGTAGACCTTAAATCATAAAATCAAGATTTAAATCTAAATTTATTGGTTTTACCTTGTTTTTGGTCAGTCTCCAGAGGTAAAACCATCCTTCAATGACCTCAGGTCTCTGGATATACCCATGGTCGCCTCCGTTGGTCGTGGCGTCCTGATTCTGGTCAAAATAGAACATTTCGGGGCCGATGCCACTGGCGGAGCGGATGTACGACTCGTGGCAGGTTTTGCCGAGCTCTTCGGCTAATTTCGTGATATTCTCCTTCCTCTCCGCGTCATCCGAGTGCTCCGCCTCCAACGCGAACATTCCGGTCACAAAACAAGCCAAATGACCCATCTTGTGCTCAGGGTTGCCGTTTCGGAGCTCCGCAACGTAGGTCAGACCTCCCTTTGACTTGAAAACCATTCTAAAATAAATATCGTAGGCTCAGCTAAGGGATTACGGTAGGCTTACTTCTTCTGAATTGCGTCCGACACGTCAAAATACATCTTCTTCGCTTGAGCGTCTTTTTTACCCGTTTGAAGCCACGATTTGATCAGATACTCGTAGAAACTGTCTCCGAGAGCGCCGAGTGACATGTGCATGCTGGTCCATTTGCCTGTTTCGGGGCTCATGTAGTTCGAGTAGAGACCGTCGGGCTTGTCGACGGCATCGAGAACATCGCGGATCTTCTTCACCTTCTCGTAGTAGATGGGGTTTCCGGTGATGTTGGAGAGGTAGGCGAACTCGAGATGGAGACTTCCAAACTCGGAGAGAATCGAGGAGCCGCCGGCCGCCCAGCCGTAGTTGTTGACGTACTTGGTCACCGGATTGAGGTTCGATTTTGGGATTCCAGAGGGCGTGTCGAAGGCCGGAAGGAGCGTGTCGGCGATTTCCTTTGCTTTCTCGCTTAAAAGAACGGTCTTAAATAGTTGGGTTACGGTAGCTTACATGTAGAACAACTCTTTGGTCAGCGCGTAGAGCGAGAGCATCCCTCCGAGGAAGCGAATGTTCGTTTCGAAAACAGAGAGCGTGCTGGTGGCCTTGGACATAGTCCAGTTGTCTCTGATGAACTCTCGGGCCTAAAGGAGGGTACGGTAGAGGCGCCTGATAGACTGAAAGTAGCTTACAGCATTGAACTCGTCAGTTAGACCCATGATGTAAAGAGTGTCGGCGGCATCGACGATCGTGGCCGCCATGCCGGCTCCTCCAAAGATTCCCTGACTGTGCGACTCCTTCGAGATTGGTTTGAGCTCGTTGGCGCCCCAGGTGTAGTTCTTGTAGCCTGTCCAAGCGTGAACCATCATCTCTTTAATTTTTTGAGCGCGTTGAGCTGAAAAGGGACTTGAATCAAATGGCTACATTATAACGAAGAATCGAAGACAAAAATTGATTTTAATTTACCTGATCTAACAAAGTCGTACAAATCAAAAGCAGATTGCTCGATAAACTCATGTTTTCCACGTTGGATTGGTTCCCTATTAGTCGGATTGCAACTCAAACTCAGCAATGAGAGCAGAATCAATAGTTTGACGAACAGAAACTGCATTTCCGTACGATAAAAAATTAGAAAAAAAACATTTGGAGATTAATTCACATTGATACATATAGTCTGGTTAGTATCTGTTATACGATTAACTGTGTCAAAGAAGTTGGGCACAAATTCTAATTCGATGAAAAAAAATTCAAAACATTAAAACACTAAAAAAAAGTTTCGAAAAAGTATCCAAAAAAAAAACTACTGCACAAGATAGGGCCTGGAAAATATGCGTTGGGTAAACATTAAAAAGTCCAATCAAATTTTTAAAAAATTATTAAATTTTTAAAAAATTATTAAACTTTAAAAAAATTATTAAATTTTTAAAAAATTATTAAATTTTTTAAAATGATCCATAAATCTGATTCAAAAAATTTAATACATAAACAATACCTGGCTTAAATAATCGTAAGAGCGATGGGGTGACATTTTTAACTTTTGTTTGATAAAGCTTACAATTACAAGCTTACAAATGTTTGATTACAATTACGATTTGCTTACAATCACAGTTAAATGAAGGCGCGAATTGCGCGCGCTTCAGCGTTTATCTAAATTAATCTTTTACTGGGATTCCCTTATTTCTGCTCAAGTATTTAGCATCCAAGTCAAAATTAAATTATTCCTCCAAATGTCGCGAATTATTGAGCACAAGCGGCGGTGAAAGCAGTGGCAAAAAAAACTACATTTAACCTTTGTTTGATGAAGTGAGCATGTGACATCGATGTTACAATCAAAAAACATTTGGATTACTTGTTCAGAGTAATATAGGTTTTACCATGACCAGGTGACATCAACAAAAAAGAGTTTTTGTAGATCTGGTGCTTAATCTAAGAAATGTCAATTAGTAATTTTAAGTCAAGTCATATTTTAAGCAGAAAAAAATCGTGAAAAATCATTTAAAAATATCAATTTAAAAAGCACCGATTAAAGAGCACATTATCCATTGAAATCAAATTATTGTGCACCCGTTCGTCCACAAGCAAATCTAAGATATCACGAAACTAAAGAAAACTAAATACAGTTAAAAAAAATGCAAAACATGTTTGAACTTATTCTTTGTCTAAAAATGCATTTTAGAATAAGACACTTTTATTTCTTTTATTACCTTACTTTTATTTACAAATAATTAGCTGTGGTTACCAACGTAGCCGGAAATCACCATTAGCCGAGCAAAAATTAAGACAAGCAATTGTGGCAAAGTAACAAAATCAAATGACAAAAATTTAAATTGAAAAATTGAAATTAAATTGAAAATTGTCCACAAAATGCAGAGTTTTTAATCAGAAAACCTGCTTACTTAAGCAGAACCAGACAGTGTGGTCGTAAAAACAAAAATGAATGCCGTCTGACTTGTGTGACTTATTGAGTTTCTCTCAACGTTCAGAACATTTATGAAAACGAGAGCTGAAAAGGTTGTCAAAAATCAATGTTAGTCATTTCAAAGCCGCTCGGGACTACGATATTCAAAAAAAACGAAAATAAGTAATTTTTTGCTCTATAATGTAGCGGCCCGGGTTCTGTAAAGAGACAAAGAGAAACTCAAACTACGTTCAGCCAACTGCAAAAAATTCAGTTTGTAATTGTATGTAATGATGAGTATCCGTATCCTTACATTCATTAAAAATGTAACATCAGATACCACTGAGCAAAAATAGTACTAATACCTGATCCAGAGTCAAAAGACCGCGCTCAGACAAACCCAAAAACAGCGGATTTTCAAAAGAAGATATTCGCCCTCCGCATCAATCAAGCGGACTCCACAACAGCACCGTTTAACTCTACCATTTCTTTCTGATGTATTTGCTATAAAAGTGTGTGCTCTAATGTTTTGGCTACAGGTCTGTAAGGAGACAAACGAACACCAGCAACTGGTCCGGATCCAAAAATAAAAATTTCAGTTTGATTGAAAAAAAAAACGATAAAACAGCGGATTTTCAAAAGAAGATATTCGCACTCCGCATCAATCAAGCGGACTCCACAACAGCACCGTTTAACTCTACCATTTCTTTGAGATGTATTTGCTATAAAGTATTTGCTCTAATGTTTTGGCCTCTGTAAGAAGACAAGCGAACAAGCGAAGTCCGGAGCCAAAAATAAAATTTCAGTTTGATTGAAAAAAAAAACGATAAAACATAGCATATTGCTTCAAATAGCAGGGCTTGCGCAGTGCAAAAATGATTAATCAATTGCCTACAAATTGTTGAATGTATCAAAATAAATTTTTAGCGCAAATGTTTCTGTTCAAATGTTTAAAAAAGGATAAAATAGATAAAAATTTTCAAAATAGATCAATCAATAGACCTAACTACTATTATGTTCGACGTCCAAATTTTTTGAATGCTTGGATTGCTTCTATTAAAACTTTCAAGGTTCCGATTGACTGAATTGACCTTTGATTGACCGATTGAAAAAGTTCAAAAAAATTAAACAATGTCTTTTAGTGAGTTTTAGCATTTTTCGTACTAAATAAGTTATTACAAAAAACGCTCTTTCACCATTCCGATCCTGTAATGTGCTAAATGAAAGTAAAAAAACAATCAGATCGGTTACGATAACCGGATACCAAAAAATGCTATCTTTCCGGTTGCTGAGCGAATTTGAAGAGCGATTGGTACAAAAACTTACTATAATAGATGATGCATCAACTCTATGAAGAAGATTGTATTAAGTGACAAACATCCTGATATTTTACCGCCAAATTTGGCTTTTTGTTTAATTAAAAACGTTTCACTTCTGTCAAATTCAAAAAATTAACGCTTCAAAAAGAACAACTCAAACAACTGGAAGTTAAAACGCATTGCCTGCAGTACGAAAATGATGTTTTCAGTAATTAATCAATTGTTGGCGTGTTTTAGCCATTTACGTCTTAATTCGAGGCTTAAGACTTATTGCAAAACAGCTTTCTTTCTTTTAACCGGTGAGGTCGTGCAATATGCCAAATGAAATGAATAATCATTTTTATCGTTTGCTGATAACCCATAACCCATAAAGCAAAAGCAAAAAATCCGGATGCAAAAATAAAATTTCAGTTTGATTGAAAAAAAAACGATAAAACAGAGCCTATTGCTTCTATAACCGAGCATCAGTAAAGCAAAAATGATTAATCGATTGATAATTGCTTATAAATTGTTGAATGTATCAAAATATATTTTTAGCGCAAATGTTTCTATTCAAATGTTTTAAAAAAAGACCGTCAAAAATTGTTATTTTCTACCTTTCGATTTTTTGAATGCTTGGATTGCTTCTATTAAATGCGTCTAATAAAAGTTCTTTCTTTCCGCCGTTATTAAGGCTGTATTGTGACGACAAACCAAAAAATGACAAACAAACGACCGCCAAATTTTGCTTTAGTTTGCTTAAAAACGTGACACTTTTGCCTTTGTCCTTTGTCCTTTGGCCTTTGTCAAAGCTATACGCTACCATTTCAAAAATAGACGCTTTAAAAAGACCGGGAAACTGATACGCGTTGCCAGCAGTACAAAAATAATGTTTTCAAACCATTCAGAACCGCTCAATGAAATTAATAAACATTTTTAACGTTTGCTAATGTCCCCTAACCCAAAAATCTATCTTCGCCCAGTTGTTCAGCGACAAGTAATAAGTTTAAAAAGCTGTCACACCACGATTGATACAAAGAAATTACAATAATTGATACATCGGCTATATGATGAAGAGCTTTTTGTTTGTTTGATTAAAAACTGGACTTTACACCTCTGCCACGGTGGCCTTTCTCAAACGCTTGCGTTTCCTTAAATCTCAAAAATTAACGCGACTTACCGTCTTCTTCGTCTCCAACCGGAGGTTTCTCCACAACGCCATCGGTCTTGCTGTTCTCCTCATCCACGATTCCCTTCTCCGCCTTCAGTTTCTTTGCTTTTTCGATCAACTCGTTCAATCCTTTGACCTTGTCCACCTCATCGACCTCGCCCGCATGATCACCGGTGTCGACCACCATCGGCGGTTTCTTCTCCACTTGTCGTCGCACTTTTGCGTCTCGAACCGGTTTGTCCGAGCGCACACCGAGTTCCCCGCCGCCACTGGAAGTTCCGATTGTCGCGAAGACGAACAGCGACAATACACCGGCGGTGAGCAACAGCGCTCCGACCGCTTTTCTGTTGAAGTGAACCGTCTTCATCGAGACTGCAGAGGGATTGGCGGTTCACTCCACCTGTGGGTTTTACCTGGAATGATGCGAGTACGATTAGTTGGGAAGAAGACAACAAAAACAGGACTGAAGTCACGACGAAGAATTCACAAAAATATTAAGTCCACGTGGTGCTCAAACAGTTGCGTCGCGTGGCGAAGAAGATAGCTGTTATAAATCATCATATTATATTAAATCATATAGTTATTAGATTAAAGTGCTTTTCGAGCTTTTTGGCTGCCAAGTTTGTTGACAAAAATTGACAAATTTGGATTGATTTGGATCGCTTTTCTGTTGAAGTGAACCGTCTTCGTCGAGAGTGCAGAGGTTCACTCCACCGGTGGGTTTTATCTCGAATGATGGGTGTATGATGGGAAAAAGTGAACAAAAATGGAACTATGTAAATCGCTAGCAATTGAAAGGTAACCAAAAAAGAGAAGACGCAGAGAGAACTACAGTTGTTAAATATAAAAAACTGTAAAAAAATACTGAAAAATCGTATAGTTCTTAATTAAAGTGACATGAACATTGCTAGCGGCGTCCATTCCATTAATCAAAAATTGTTTAATCAAGAGCTTTAGGTAGTCTATGAGTTGTGAGACGAATATGGAAAGTGAGGCTAAAAGCGTAGAAACATGAAAGTTTAATCGTACACCAAGACTGAAGTCTGAATGTATTCGTCTCAAAAATTGACTGATTTGGATTGTCAGATAATCACAAGATTTTCTTTATCAATAACAAGAATTGTAATACCTAAAGCATGGCAGTGAAAATGTACTTGCAAAAATGTTAAAATTTATATTTTGAAGTTGTTGGTTCAACATTAGAGTGAACCAACTAATCAGTTAATTTACAAGAACGCAAAATGAACTAAAAACGTTGAGAGAAAGATAGTTGTTATTTCAAAAAACTGCAAATATGCAAAATCAGTTGTGTAAGTGACAGAATTTGCCCAGTTGTTTAAGCAAAAATTGTTTTTAAACATAAGCTTTCGGTAACCAAAAAAAGAAACCAAAACACGTACCAATATTCTTTTGATGTAAAAATTGGTATTTGAAAGATGATTGGAATGCCAAAAATGCTTAAAATGTCGCTATTTTTAAGAACTTGCAAGGAAATTTTTTGACCATGCAAAAATTGAACAAACGCATTAGTTAGGCTTAAGCTGCTTTTGGGCTGCCAACGCGTATAGAACGCAAAAAGTCAATTTTATTACAACACACTGATGTTAACTGCTCTGGTTGTCATTGCAACAATTTTTTTTATTCGCATAGAAACAAGAATGTTTGATTGCATTTAGCAACAAAACGCAACAAAAAGCAACAAACACCACAGAAGCGCTAATCACAAATCATTAACGATGAATATGAGTAATGCATATGGGTCTATCCCGCCACCAAAAATTATGAAGACGCTGTTTGAACAGAGTGCTCGCCCAACAAAAAATCGATTTTTTAAAATTTGTTCAAAAGAAGGGAATACGACCTCCAAAATAATTTTTATTCGTCTCCTTCCAACAATCAGCCATTGTTTTAAGTACGCAATCAACTAGTAACCGCAACCGGATGAATCTATTTTATAAAATTAAGCTTAAGATTGGCGTAAAGTCAAAGAATTTAGTCGTTTGAACGAATAGTTGTTTTAATCTCAGGATGCAAAAACAAAAACTTTTTTGAATGCGAGTGAGTTCAAACTAGAGCTAGCACGCTTCACATCAGTTCAAAAATAATCCTTTTATAATTTATTGCATAGCTCAACGTTGCCTCCAAAACCAAACCCGTAATTCTAAGGCATGCAATCAGCAATAACCTATTGCAAACGTGACTAAATTAATGACGTGTTGAGATTGAATATAAATCTGTAGAATGCAGTTGCTGTCACATCATCACTATGATAACTTTTTAGTGAGCTCGAACCGCCAAAAATATTTAAAGTCTATCGATTGGCAACGGAATAGTGAAAATTAAATGTTTAGCCATCCAAACTACGTAAGAGAAATGGCTGAGCGTAAGAGACATCCAAAAAAAATTTCATTTAAAAGGATGTAGCTAGAATATTGCATTATGATAAAATTAATAATTAAGACTTAATTAAGGCTTTTGTAAAAAATAAAAGGAAGCAAACCTAATTGTTGAAATGTGGTTAAATTAATAACGGAATCAATGAAAACAAACAACTTTTTATTATACTCTTGAAAATTTGAATTTAAACGTATCGGACGACGACGACAAAAAATGCTTAAATTCTAATAAATGCTAACAAAGTTACGACACCAAAAACAAAGTAAACGAAGGCAAAAAAGTTTTGATTGCAACCTTGAAAATACTGGACTGGATTTGACTGGAAGACTACCAAAAATGATTACCTCAGATATCTCAATCCCTAATAAAGTTTCGACTCCAAAAACAATGAATTCACTGATCAAAAATCGATATTTTAAATTGAACATTAAAATTGCAGACCGGTTTTCATCAAAAGTTTGGCAAATTTGCTGTTTATAAACTTATACTGCAAGAAGAACACCAATTCGATAACAAAAAATAAAGGTTCTCTAGCTGGATGTAGCTGGAAAGTGAGTGCACAAGTTTTAGTGAATATGAACCCTTGCTAACACACTGAACATTATTCTTATCTCATTAAATTCTAGGCAATTGTACTGAATGAGTTTGCACACCCTCACAATCGAGGACAATGAAGTTGCGCACAAAAACATGGCTGCTCAATAGGGGAGCTTAAAAGCAACCAAGACATTTTCAGAATTCCATTGCGCTTTGGGCCACCTCCGGCCATAAATCGCTTGTGATTTGTTATAGAGCTTAAACTGCATAGCAAAGCTTCTTAACAAAAAAACCCTGTTGACAATAGCAGAATGCAATTTAGAAAACGTGGAGCCAAAGAAGATACAAAAATTGTAATTCAAATAAATAATTAATTTCGAGTAATTTCAGATGAAACAATAGGCGTCAAATATCTGGTTATATGAGCAATGTAAAAATCTAACTACAATACATCGAACGTCAACAATGAAAGCTGTGACCAAACGAAAATGATCAAACTAAAAATTTTTCAAAACCATTGAAAAATCACTGTTCTGGCTTTAACTTAGACTCAAAAGCCACAAAAACACAACAACAAAGGTATCCATTCAAAGTGGTGCATCTAAAAACCCACTTGGAAAGTCTCAAATCAAGGCGGAAATGCCAATTTCCTGCGATTGTAAAACGATCCTACATAATTTAGTTACGTCTGTTGATTTGAGTTGAGGTCAAAGCAATCCACAAAAAATTGATTGAAAACATGAAAAGCTCACAAAAATATGCCAAAGAAAGTTTACGGATTTTTCTGCTTACAGATTACATCCCAAATAATCAACTCCCAACCAACCACGGTCACGCCAGCAGACACACAAAATCATTCGTCGTCACCAAAAAACCAAAATCTGAAAACACGTTTCACACTGTCGTTTTGCGACGCCCGGAAACGCTATCAAAAAATTTACGTCGTTTCTTTGTTTTCCGACAAAATTGTCCTACAAAATTTAGATTGCGAAGCAACATGAAGCCAAAAATAAAGGCAAAATAATTGTGAATGATTCAATTTTAATATAAATTGCAAATCAAATTATTTAACGCTTATTTTGACATTGCAGACGAAACGAACTCTAAAGCTAGCCAAACTTTGCAACTAAAAACTCACTGTCAAAGTCCAATTACCAACGTCGCCGCGGTTTGCGGCCCACCGGAACCCAAATAATAAATTCCCAACCATTCACGGTCACGCCAGCAGACACGCACAACAGCGTCTACAACAAAAATCAAACTTGAAATCTGAAAACACGCTTCACACTGTAGTTTTGCGACCCCCGGAAACGTTACCAAAAATCTCCGTCGTTTCTTTGTTGTCTGACAAAACTGTCCTACAAAATTTAGTTTGAAAAGCAACGTGAAGCCAAAGACAAGGGCAAAATAATTGAATGATTCAACTTTCATAAAATTGTAAATTAAATTATGCCAAACTTTGCGGCCAAACTTTGCAACTAAATTACCGAAAACTCATTGTCAATGTCCAACTACCAACATCGCGGTTTGCGACCACCGGAAAAAATCAAAAACAAAATTTAAATTTTCCAACTATCAAAAATGTTCAAATAAATACTCAAATTCTTTTTTTGTTCCTTCTATGCCCAAAAAATAAATCACGGTCACGCCAGCAGACAAAAACGTCATTTGTCTCCACCAAAAACCAAACCCGAAATCTGAAAAAGTGTTGTAAATGCTTGACGTTTAATAAAACTGTAAATCAAATTATTTGCGCCAATTTCGCCATTTCCGATGAAACAAACTTGAAATGTTGCATGTTGCATCCAAATTACCAAAAACTCATTTTCAAAGTCTAAATACCGTCGCAGCCAACGTCGCGGATTGCGACCCACTCGAGAAAAAATGAAAAACAAAATTAAGTTAATTTAAAGTTAAGTTAAGTTAAAAGTTAATTTTTCTGATTTTCCGATGTTTGAAAAGCTACAAAAATGTTCGAAAAAAAGCTTTAAAATTTTGCTTCCTTCTCGCCCCACAAAATGGACTCCCAACCAATCACGGTCACGCCAGCAGACACACACACAACTCCATTCGTCGCCACCAAAAACCAAACCCATCCATCTGAAAACACGTTTCACACTGTCGTTTTCGCGTCTGCGCGCGCCTCGGTGTACAAAATTGCGACTCCGGGTCTTAGACGAGCACGCACGCGCGCGCGCGCACAGTGCTCGCCGCACAGGCAGACAGTCCAGAGAAAAAGACCCAAAGGAATTTGCAAGCCGCGTCGTCAGAGGCGGCAGCGGCGGCGAAGTGACGACGACCACCGACGTTGCTGATCAGCGCGCACGTCGCGGTCCGCAAACCAACCCTGACACACCTCCGTCATCACAATGTTGCCGCCGTCGCTCTCCCTTGGAATCGATCGACCGAACGACCTAATTCGCTTCTTCCGCCGTCGTTTTTCGGTGTTCAGCAGCACAGCGATTCGATTAGGCAAACAGAGAGGGTCTTCGCTCTGTCTCTGTGTGTGTCCACTCCTCGCCGAACATCCCCTCGTTTCCTTTTATTGTGCGCGGAGCATCCGAAGGAAATTCGGTACTTGAGTTTGAGCGGCGTCGTCGAAATTGAGTTTTGTGGTTGGACGCGTAACGCGAACAAAACAATATTTCGCTGCCGTTGCAGTCGCAGAAATTTGATTTAGCGCTTTCTAAGAAGCTGAAAGCGGGGGTTATTCATCCGGTAAATAGAGCTCTTTGAGTCATTGCTCGCTTGGTTAGACAAATTGGAAAATTTTCAAAAATCATTGAAAATGTTAAAATATTGATTTTTCATACTTCATAATTATGACGAATTAACTACAAAACTTAAACAACCTTCAAAAACTGAACGCCTTGTTGCTGACCGCACAGCCGATCGGACAGAAAACTGAATTCAAAAGCCGAAAACGGGGGGTTATTTATCCGGTAAATAACGCTCGTTGAGGCGGATCTTGGAGTGATTGGACAAAAATTTAACCATTTAACGAAATGAAACTATTAAAATTTCACGAATTAAATAAAAAATTGCCTAAATTGAAAAAATCGATCTTATGCTTAGCTGTTTGTAGTGTGATCAATCAGCCTCAGTTTTGGCATTTGTTGATAGAAATAGAATTAAGATTATACATATGCCGAAAATAGGGGTTTCCCAAAAACGCAAAAATTATTAAAATAATGAAAACACTGATTTGGTATTGTTTATTTAAGAAACTCATTTGGACAATTGGTGCTAGGAAATTCGGTACTTGAGTTTGAGCGGCTTCGCGGCGTCGTCGAAATTGAGTTTTGTGGTTGGACGAACAAAGCGAACAAAACAATTTTTCTCTGTCGTTGTCGCCGCAAAAATTTGATTTAGCGCCTTCTTAGAAGCTGAAAGCGGGGGTTATTCATCCGGTAAATGACGCTTTCTGAGTCGGCGCTTGCTTGGTTAGTAAAGTTAGTGCAAAAATTATTGAAAAAAAAAATGAAAATATTGATTAGGTGATAACCTCATTTTTCATATCTCACAATAAACACGAATTAAATGAACAAAAAGTAAAAATTATTTTCTACACATTCAGGAGCCTAGAGCGAAAGAAAACATTTGATGTTTAGTTGTTTGTAGTGTGAGCAATAGTCAATACTGACAATTAACTACAAAAGTTCAAAAATTGAACGCATTGTTGCTGACCACGCAGCCGATCGGAAAGAAAACTGAGTTAAAGAAGCCGAAAGCGGGGGTTATTCATCCGATAAATAGCGCTCTTTGAGTCGGCGCTCGCTTGGTTGCACAAATTCGTGCAAAAATTATTGAAAAAGTAAAAATCTCATTTTTGGATCAAAAATTGAACAAAAAGCCAAACTGCAAAAATTAAACAGCCAAAAGGATAGAAAACTGAGTCCTTTGTTTGGTCCTTTCGGATAGAACTTCGACAAGCTTTTTTAAAGGCTCATTTGAAAATGGCAGTAAAACATGATAAAAATCTGATTTGCTACTTTGCAGCACTGACATGGCAACTGTGATCGCCAAGTAGCCGAAAACTGGTGTGTTATTCATTCGGTCAATAACGCTCTTTGATATGGATCAAATAATCAAAAATACAGCAAAACAATATCACGTAGAGGACTTGCTGTTTTCATGATTGCCAAAAGTACAGTGGTCAAGACACCGACCAATAACTTACTTTTATTAAAAGCTCTTTTATTAAATTGATTAAAATTTAAAATGAGGTTTGAAATGAAAAGAATTGGCTGATTGGAGAAAATTCAAAAGGCCTGGGCGTGACTGAAGCAAAAAGCAAAATCGAAACACGTTTTATATAGCCTGTGGATAATGTACCTCCTCAAAAATTTGTTTAAATTTGTAAAGTTTGGAAACCGCTAAACCCTCTGACCTTCAAATTGAACCTGAGCAAACATTTATCAGAGTGAATCAGAGGCGTCCTGATATAACGGTTTGATGGAGTTTGAAAAAAATAGAAAACAATAATGAATCAATAAATGTATCTTGAGCCTGCATTAGTGATCAAATCAAGCAGAAATAGGTTAGAACGGATTACCGTAAAAAACGAACAGAATAATTTTATCGCTCTATTTTTAGCAATTATTTCAAGCATGGTGACTACGCTGTATCCTTCACACCTACAGTCAATTCTTACTTTGTAAATCAAAAGGACAATAAACGGATGACTAAGTCCTCTTGAGTCAAGTACACAAAAATATAGCAAAACGATATTCTGGCAAAGACAAGCTGTGTTTTTAGTGATCGATGCCACGAACACAGCCATCACAGTAAGGCACCAGCCCATACATTATTTTCATTAAAAGCTTAGAAAGGAATTCGCTGTTTGATTTGAAAACGGTTAGCATGACTGACGCGATCTTTCCATTTTCCTAGGGGTTACCATCAAATCGCAGCATTCTCAAACGCAAAGAAGCTTGGGCAAGGACTTAACTTGATTACAGTCGATTACCTTTCATCGCCTAAGCAAACTTTTCTTAAAATCCAATTCGTTGTTCTGTAGGTTGGAAATACAATTGAGCAACATCGGAAACGGCAAGTTAGCCGAAAGGACGACAAATTCTTTTGGTCTAACAAGTAACAAGTTGGAAGTAGCATACTGCTAAAATCAGGGGAACCAGATGTGAGTGAGATGTCCACCACACCAAAAAAGTGATTTTTTGAATTTTTGAATCTTTGACGTCCAAATACTCACATGGTTTTTGATAAAGCATCAAAACTTTAGTCAAATGACAAAATGAGTAAAAAAACAGCATCAATTGATCAAATATCAATTAGAAACAAAACCGATCAATTAAAAGCGACTGCCACAAGTGAAATGGGAGACCATCCACCAAAAATCACATAAAAAAGATGTTCCAACCGACGGAGTTGAAATAAGCAGTAAGAAGCAAAAATGTCTGTGTTCGACAAATAATTGACTGAATAGAAACGGTCTATAAAGTACAAAAAATGTTTTAATCAATATTGAAGTACACGAGCGAATTTAGAGTTAACGAGACTTATTGAATGCTCCCGCTCAATACACGCGAATCTCAGCAAAAAACGTTGAAGAAAAGCGGCACCTTGTAAGCAGTTGAACAGCATCAGACAACATTCAATAAATCGCTGATCAGCACAGCAATCGACGCGATCGGGGCACAGCCTGAAAACAAAGCAATAGTTATTAATCACTTTCCGTTAGCGCGATCAACTCGTTTCTGGCGCTTGACAAACAGTGTAATTGAACAAGACTGTCGCAATAACAGGAATCCTCGATTAAAAATACAAAAAAATAAAGAAAATAAATAAACGCGCTGCATCACGGCCCAATCAGTAAACATTTCAACATGTGAATCAATGTGATCAAAAATCGCCGTATTTTAACTGTTGATGACAAATTACACATCGTGTAAACACATCGGCTATACATGACTGAAAACAACACAAAGCCAATAGAGAAGAAAAAACCACGGAAGGGAGACAATAAGCGGCGGAGTCGCAAACGATTTGTTTGGAGACCCAATTAGCGTCCGCGCAGCGGCTGAGGAATCCCGCGCGGCGCAGTCTTAGTGGGGGTAAATCCGCGGAATCGGATTAAAGGAGACCCCGGAGGGGTGAAACCAATGACGGCTAATTGGAGTGAAAGAGAGACGCCGATTGCACTGCGAATCGATCATCGCGTGCGTTATCAGATAACGCGTCAGTGAGCGCAGGAGATTTGATCGCACTAGAACGTGTGGGAATGTAGTGCGGGTCGTTGATTTTGTGACGTAAAAGAGCAATTAAAGGGCAGGAACGGCATGTAGTGGGAACAGGCAATAAGAATGTCAAAAATAACGATCGGTATTTTTTTGTTTGTTTGTTTGTTTAAAAACAATTAGTCATTGCATTTAAAGAGCAATTAAAGGACAGAAACTTTTCTGTTTGTTTGTTTGACAGGTTTGACATGAGTCTGAAAGTCAGTAGATACGAAAAGAAGACAATAATTCCATACGTTGTTAGCCACAATTTTTTAGTCTAAAAAGCTACAAAATCGTTTGAAGTGAAATCCAGCAAAAAAAAAAGTTTAAAAAGTCTCATTAAGTTTACTTACGAATATTCACATGGTCTTCGATAAAGCAATCAAAAATTTCAATCGATTGATAAATTGAGAAATAAAAACTAGTCACAAGTCAAATGTGAGTCTTTCCACCCAGTATTCATACGAATAGAAAAAGTTCAATAATCAGAAACAGTTGAAAAAAGACGCTACATACTTTTACAACCGGATCTGAGAAACAGAAACTTTTTTTGACGCAAGTCCAATGTGAGTCTTTTCACCCAGTATTCATACACTCGGTATGCAGCCATCAGAAGTAGTTAAAAGAGACGCTCCTTTACCGGATCAAACCATTGGGGCTGCCGCAAACTCTTCAACTTGACAATTTTGTGCTTACCAAAGCAGATTCGTTGGTCAAATGTCAGATACTCATGAATTTGAGAAAGCAAATCTCAACTCAAAACGTTTTTTTAGACTCCTTCTGGTCTAAACAACAACTGGATAGACAACAATTCAAAAAAAAACACTAAAGAATCCCCCCTATATAATAAGCGCAAACTGACGGGTATGTTTGTGTGTGTGTTTTTCTGTCCGCACCGGAGTCATTCGAGACGTTGAAACGATCGGTCGTTCGGAAAACTCAACACAAAAGAGACGACATCATCAGGTTTAGACATCGCGCACAACAGACAAACGCACTGGCAATGAGCCACTGCGCGCACGTCTTTCAAACGTTGCAATGAGGATAGATGTCAGGTGTTTGATTTTGCGATGAAGCGGTTGTTTGTTAATACAATAGGCGAGCAAAGTTAAGCAACGGATCAAAGTGTAATGAAACGGAAATATGCCAGCTGTCGAAAGTGCGAAAATCTTCTGATGTGCTTGCTTTTTGCGCGCGCTTCAGTTCAAAATTCAGGATTACGGATATATAGCTTACAATCACAATTTAATAAAGGCGCGGATTGCGCGCGCTTCAGCGTTTATTTAAGAATAAACGAAAATGTTGATTTTGAAATATTGTTTAACATTTTAGAATACCAAAGATAGAAAGACAATACGGTCAGTCTACAAAAAATATAACCGATTTTGAATCTTTGACTTCCAAATACTCTCATAGTATTTGATAAAGCTATCAAAAATTTTAGTCCAATTATCAATTGAGTAACAGAAAGTCAAATGTGAGTTTTGTGATTAGTACACTCAGTGTCCAAGCACCAGTAGCCAAACCAACGGAAATGTGCTGCAGCAAATTTCAAAAAAAAAGTTACTCTTCAACTAGACGTTTTCGTTTATGTCAAAATCCGAAATTGAAAGTGAAACAAAGCAGAAATTTGTTGGTCAAATGATGAAAAGCCAACATTTGGAGATTTGAGTGCATTAAGGACAAAAATGTTTTTGCTTTTAACCGATTTTTTACTATCTGAAATAAACTTTAACCAGCCAGTAACTAATATGTTTGTGATCGACTTAATTGAATTGAATTACTGCAGTTTGAAGCACTCTAACTTGTATGTTTTAGCGCTATTATGAGTTGCAAAAATCAAGATTTTTATTTTTTGTTCGTTTGTATTTAACCTTGTAATAAGATCTGCTGGCAGTAAAAATATAACTTTCGTGCCCCTCTTGATTGAACATTAGAACAGCCAAACTATGCAAAACTGCAATCGAGCCACCAAAAATCAAGATCTCTCTTTTTTGTTTGTTTGTATTTAACCTCCATAAGATCCAGGATCTAGCATGCAATAAGTGAGAAACTTTACTTTTGTATGCATATGTGAACGTTACTTCAAGCGTAAGACAAAAAAATTAAACTGTACATTTGAACTGCTATGCGGTAGTAAAAAATTAAGCATTCCTGTTGCCTGCACAGTTTTAAAGTCACTGGTCCAGGTGGTTAGACCCAGCAAACGTAAATTGACGTCAAAGACAGGGCGTCACCTCAAAAATGTAGCCATTTTCTTGTACTTGAAATAAGCTTGTACTAGCCAGTAACTAATAAGTCTGTAATCGACACTCAATTGACTCAATTATGGCCACTTCATTGATTTCCACATGCTCACATGGATTTTGATAAGGCATTCAAAAATTTCACTCAAAATTAAAAGCCTCTGCCACAAGTCAAATGTGCGCTGTTTTATCAAATAATCACAAAAAAAGAAATGTTCCAACTAGCGAGAGCAGTTGAAATGTTAGAGCACATTACCAACAATTGTATAGCAGTTTTTAGTAATGTAATGATCGATGTTTTTTGAAAGTTACTCATAACGAGTTGATTCTCTGAAAAAGCCTGGTTGCTTAGCAGTGTGAGAAACCTTATAAAAACATTCAATTATTGTGAAATAGACCATTGTGAAACGCAAAAATAGAATTTCAACTCAAAAGGACAATAGCAACAAAATTGCAATTAAATATTGTTTTATTTTTATTAGTTTTGTGTTAACTTGTCCGAATCCCTATTTTTTGAAAGTTTGCAATGTCATCAGAGAACCTGGTTAACGATCTAACCAACAAAAATATTGGGTAAAAATAAAAATGGAGGATCTGCTTCACGGGATAAACGTTAAGCCTAAGAAGTCCTGACGTGACATTTGTTAACGGTAATGCATTAATAAGATTGAAAAAAATGAAATTTGACTGCCATGAACGAAAGATTTTTGAAGCTTGCAAAAAAAAAACGCCTTGTAGAAGGCCAGCGATGGCCACCCATACCTCATTTTACCAACAAAATTGCAATTAAATATTGCAAAAAAGTTTGTAAATTAAATTTGTAAATGTAATTATTTGCAACAAAAGTTGTAAATTGATTAATTAAATTCGTTACTACGTGCGCGCCCAAAAATAGACAATAAATCAGTCATTTTTAATCACAGTAATCTTCAAAACGACGACCAAATATGACTGTTTTGTACCACTAAGTCGAGCGCCAAAAATGTTTTACTGCGAATTGCCGCTTAGTTTGGCATGTAAAAGCTTCAACGAAGATTCAAAAATGACGCTTTATAAGCGACAGCAAAGCGACCAAAACAAACATCTGTATGCCACACCAACACACGTTTGGCGTCCATAGAAAGGAAAATTTGTGATTTTTGCATTGTGCATTAGATTTTAAGGTTTTGATAACGCGGCTAAAAAGTTCCCAAAAAACGTTTTTTATTTTTGAGTTTAGATCGAAACATAAAATTGCAAAAATTCTGAAAAGCAGCAATGCTCGAATTTGAACATGCATAATCAAAAATGCTTCAATTCTGAATTTATATCTTGAATTTTACGGTGCAAAACTGCGATTTACGGTGCAATTCACAGAATTTACCGTTTTCTTCCCTGTTTTCGCTCAAATTCGTGAATTGTGGGACGTTCCAAGGTAATTCGGGGTCGGGGAAGAAATTCAGAATTCCGAAAAAACGCCGAAATTTCTGACTGACAATTTCTGACGAAAAAGCAAATCCGAACTATCGACGATCGCCCCAGGAGTCAAATAAATTTGAATTTAATTTGTACCTCAAACCTCAACATGGTTCAACTTCAGAGGTCTCTCTCTACAGAAGCATTTCTGGAGATTTTTTCTAGAGATCAAAAATGTTTCAATCGATAGAGAGAACAGATTGAAACTGTTTTTGGACGAAAATTTTTTTCGTGTCTAGGTCCCTTTAAATAAAATGTTCGAACCAACGGATTCGAGACAACTTGTTGTGACGGAACGTACCCAGTTCCCTTCTCATAAACTTCTGTTGCTTTTAAGCGCTTTTGCTAGTCCGTTTGACAAACAATTGACACAATTACGGCTGGAAACTGACTAACAGACTAACAGTAGTATGCGAAAACTACAGAAGATTACCACAAGTCAAATAGTAGTCCTTTAATTCTTGTATGTTTTAGCAGGTTCAGTTCTGGCGGGTGTAAGAAACAAAAATGTTATCAGCAGCAGCATGTTGTTCGTTTCTGGCCATTGACGAACGGTGTAAATGAACAAGATGGGAGATGTTGACAGCAAAAATATAACTTTCATGCCCCTCTTGATCGAACATTATAACAGCAAAAATATTCAAAACAGCAATCGAGCCGTCAAAAATCAAAATTTTTATTTTTTGTTCGTTTGTATTTAACCCTGTAATAAGATCCAGCATCTAGCATGCAGTAATTGAAAAACTTTACTTTTGTATGCATATGTGAACGTTACTTAAAGCGCAAGACAAAAAAATTAAACTGTACATTTGAACTGCTATGCGGTAGTAAAAAATTAAGCATTCCTGTTGCCTGCACAGTTTTAAAGTCACTGGTCCAGGTGGTTAGACCCAGCGGCAAAAATTGACGTCAAACACTGGGCGTCACCTCAAAAATGTAACCATTTTCGTAAGATTAATAGTTTAATCAGAGCTAGGTTGTTAATTTGATGTCGAATATCTTGTGATATTCGACTTCGACTCACCACTTGTGACAAACGAACAGTGAGTAGTTCGAGAATTGTGAACAAAAACGTAGTGTTGCAATGTTGTGCCGTGATATTGCACGTTGTAGCGGTGTAATTCGAAGTTGCTTCTTTTTTTCACATTTGAAAAATCAATTTTCCCATAGGACAAGAACTTGTGGTGAAAAGAACCGTTTTGTTTAGAAATGTGAGAAATTAAAAATGGATTAAAAACATTCAAATATCGTGCGTAGACCAAAACGCCATAATAGAAATTCCATTTAAAAGGATACCTTACACTGCCGACAAAAATGCGATTAAATATTGTTTTATTTTGATTATGTTAACTTGTCCGAATCCCTAGTTTTTGAAAGTTTCCAATTTCATCAGAGAACGTGGCTGACGATCTCAACAACAAAAATATTCAGTGATGAAGCTTTACGGTGCAAAACTGCAATTTGTCGTGTAAGACTTGACATCGCACAAACACCCACTCTGGACAACAAGAAACCCCAAAAAATTGTTTGTTGTAGTCGTGAATCTTGAATAAGTTGTTGTTCGCCTGTAAGAGATTAATTTTCTCGAATGCAACATTTCAAAAATCCTTATTTTTATTAGTTTTGTTAACATGTCCGAATCCCTATTGTGCACTTACGTCAGACAACCTGATTCCGGCAAGTTTTTGGAATTATCGACTAATATAAATGCTGCTGACAAGCATTTCGCAAAAATCGCAAAAAGCCTTTGTGAACCAACGAAGACAGTTCAAAAATGTAGAATAAAGTCTAAAAAAAAGTCGCCGTCAGAAGTCAATCCGGTCAATAACGCTCTTTGATACAGATAAAAAATTATCAAAAACACAGCAAAACAATATCAATATTTTGTTTAAAAAAACGAAAACTGAAACTCATGTGATTGCACATGTAATTTAGCGCTTTCTAAAAAGCAAAAATCGGCGGTTATTCATCGGATAAACAGCGCTGTTTGAGTCGGCGCTCGCCTGCTTGCACAAATTGGCGCTAAAATTATTTAAAAACTAAAAGCATTGTTAATTTAAAAATTTGATTTTTAAGCAGAGAAAAGACCTTCACCAATACGCAAAAATTACCACAGTGAAACAAACAAACGGTCCAATGTTAATTTCATTGTAGTGTGAGCAGGTCAACAACGGTTTAGTGCTCTACTTCAGATACAAAACTAGATTGCAACTATACGAGCAGGCGTTTAAAGGATTGTTTAAACTGAGTGTTTAAACTGAAATCGGCAATTTTTGAAAAAAATCGATTGTAGTAACACCCGTTCAAAAATAATTAAGTGGTCTCTGAAAGAAACCAAAATTCAATAAAGTCGCGCTCGCTTGATAGAATTGCAAAAATTTTTGAATTAGTAAATCACTAAAAAGGACTTGAGCAAAAGCCAAAGTTTAGATATCCGATTGACGACTGAATGAAAAAAGGTCTGTTGTCAATTTGGCTTTGAAGAGTGCGAACAGGAACAACTTAACAGAGGGCAGACTTCAGCTTCAAAAATAAAACTAAAAAAGCATTCTAGCTACGCGTTGCTAGTAACCAAATTACCAATTAGCCAGATATCTGTGATTTGGCGCTTTGTTTAGCATTCGTGATTGCCGTGGTTAGTAAACTTTAGTTAGTAAGATTAATCAACCATCAGGACTCCAAAAAATTGAAACACGTTTTATATACCCTATTGTTAGCAATTATTCCAACCCTCGATAGCAGCAAAATTTGACCCTACATCTGACCAGAGCACCAGATTGTACGGGTGGCCTGTTGTAAAGGTGCTTTCTAAAACAAAGGACTAAGGGTCTCTCAAAAGAAGGACAAAGGACGAAGGCTCAAAAATACAGCAAAACAATATCACGGAGAGGACAAGTTCTATCTCTTAGTGATTGTAAAAAGGCTTTAAGACACCTAACATTAACTCTTACAATACAGCATTAAAGCTCTTACATTAATTCTTTTTATATCAAAAAATGAGCTTTGAAAGGATTCTGGAGGAAATTCAAAAGGCTTCGGCGTTACTGAAGCAAAAATCTAAACTGAAACCAAACTTGAAACACGTATTATATAGCCTGTTGAAAACTAATCTCAATTTCAAATATTTGTATGAGTTTGTAAAGATAGAAAATTTCAAACCCTCGATTTGACTCAAAAATTGACCATGAAGGAAAAATCGACCAGAGTGAATCAGTGGCCTGATGTAATGAATTCGGTCAAAAATAAAAATAAAACATAATTAATGAATGTTATGGTACTGCCGCAGGAATTAAAAATACAACTTATTTTGTTAAAATCTATGCAAAGAACAAAATTCGGCGTTTTTTTTACAGAAGCAGCTGCAAAACGGTTAGTCTAATTTAATACAAAACTAAGTACAATGTTAAAATTATGAATAGAATCTTTAAGAAGCCAACAACTTAGTTTGTGTTATGTGTTCGACGGATGAAAAGCTCCCTTGACGGCCTGCATTAATCATGAAATCAAACAAAAATAGCTTTAAACGAATGAAAAATCAGATGAATAATTTTATCTTAAACATCGATAAACAACTTTATATTTCTAGCTGTTATTATGACTATGCCGTATCCGTCACACATACAGTCAATCCTTGCTTTCTAAAACAAAATAACAACAAGCGGCTGACTGAGAACTGGGCCACAAACGCAAAAATACAGCAAAGCGGTATTTCGGAGAGGAACAGTTGTGTTTCTAAGTGAGCAATACCAAAACGCAGCCATAAAACCAGCCCATACATTAATTTCATTAGGAGCTTTGAAAGGAGCCACTTACACAAGAAAAATAAGGCTAAAGAGTGAATATATTATGTTGATATGCAATAAATCGCTGTTCAGCACAGCAATCGACGCGATCGGGGCACATTGAACGCCTGAAAACAAAGCAATAGTTATTAATCGCTTTCCGTTAGCGCGATCAACTCGTTTCTTGCGCTTGACAAACAGTGTAAATGAGCAAGAAAATGGGAATAACGGGAATACTCGATCGAAAATACATACAATAAATAAATAAACAAACGCTCTGCAGGATCAGCGAAAATTTTCAAAATGTGGAACACGTATTGATAATTATGTGAATAATAAGACAAGAAAGGCGGATTTTGCTCATGCAAGGTGGCTTGCGGTCGCGTCCAAAAATCTATCAAATGTATGTAGGCAATGAAGCAGACCGTTTTTTGTGAGACGTAAAAGGGCAGGTATAAACTGGCGCCCGGGCCCGGGCCTAGGCCCGGGCCCCAGTTTATACCCACCCGACGTAAAAGCAGAATAACACATTTTATATTGAAGAAAAGAGAAGAAAATTTAAGTATTGCAGTTTGGAGCATCCCGGCGCACTCCAACTTTATTGTTTTTTCTTTCGTATTGTGCGAAGGATTGTGCGTATTATTTACAAAAATATCATTGTCATGTAACTCAGTCAATGTTTGGCAAGCGATTAGTCTTATAACTATATGATTTGTTTGTTCTAGTAGTAGCGCTAGTGTCACATCTACAAAAATAACTTTGTTTGTGCCACCAAAAGCAGCCAAAAGCCAAAACCAAAAGAATCTCAAATGTTAGTCGGAATTTTATCTCAAAATAAAATTATTTAGAGCATCTAATAAATTCGACTTAATCTTGGAGGTTGAAGCGCTTTACTTCTGAGTTTAAATCAAAACTTAGTCATAAAACAAAACCATTGATCTCTCAAAATGGCATGTAGTAGGCATTTGAGCTTCCGTACCCAAAATGGGATTAGTGGCAGCTTCAGCAAAAAAAATCTTTAATTTATGTCGACCCGAGGAAGGTGCTTAAATCGAGCTTAACTGCCACTTATTGGCTGCAAATTGAAAACAGATTGTGTTTTAATTGTTAACGGTAATGTATTATTAAGATTCAAGAGACCGCCAGACAAAAAAATGAAATTTGACCGAATTTAACTGCAATGAACTTTTAAAGAGGTTTTGAAACTTGCAAAAAAAATGACGCCTTATAGAAGGCCAGTGATGGCCACTTATACCACATATTCAACAAAATTGCGTTTAAATAATGTTTATTTAAATTAGTTATGTTAACTTGTCCGAAAGTCTGAATGTTTTCAAAAGTTCGCAATCGCAAAAGAGAGCACGATAGGAATTCTAACAAACGACTTGTGCATGAAGCTTTATTGTGTGAGCCTTCAATTTGTCGTACCAGGCTTGACATCGCCAAAACAACCACTTCTCGGACTAACAAATTTGCTCACAAAGTTCAACTTCAAAGTAGTATTGAAAATATTGAATAAGTCGCTGGTCGGCAAGTGATTAATTCCCTTAAATGCAACATCTTCAAAAGTCATAATTTTCTTTCTACCGAAAGCAGGCGAAACAACCTGACATATTTCAAAAATTGACTTTTTTAATCACTATTTAATCCATTAAGTTTGGAATTTGAATCAAAACGAAAATGCGTGGTGGAAATAATCAAGTCTACGTAATCGTGAAGCTCAAAATGGGCGACTTTGAAGTTTTTAAAAATCACTGTTTCAGGTTTAAAAACTTTACTTTTGAGTTTAGATAAAAACCTAGTTTCTTCAGGTTCTTAGCGTTGTGTTAGAAGAAAATATGGAAGAGAACTTGCCGCACAAAAATAGCTTTACTTCAACGTTACGTGAAATGTGAAGATCTTACACCGAAGGCTGTCGGAGTGGCGTAAATTAATTAAAACTTACTTTGTTTTACTTTGATCATGTTGCTCAGATTTGAAATGGGATTAAAGAAATAACCAAAATTATTGTAATAAAAAATTAACACCATGACACCGTCTTAAATATTCCAGCAGTTAACATCCAATAAAGCGCTATTCCAGAAAACATCGTCGCGATAGGGGCTAAGCCAACTCCTAATTTGTATTTTACTAGCGACCCGTTCAAACATATCAATGTATATGAATCGGCTCTACGAATTCTGATCAAAAAATTTGTTTATTTCAACTGCGATTGGTGATGCGCACTGCCGCCGTGATTTTTAAACCTTAATTTGTCGGAAAAATTGACGGAACAACCTGCCACAATGGATAAATACAAGTCAAATCATTAAAAAAAGCATTTTTTAAGACTTTGATAAATCTCGGCAAATATTGACAAAACATCTTTACATCAATTACCACAATTTTGGTGCTCCTGAAGAAGAAGAATCAAGAAGGATCGAAGAATCAACAGAACAATCTACAACTGCAATGCTGCAGAAATGCTGCAGAAAACAAAAATCAAGTCTGGATGCGATCTTCAAAACAAGTCCTTGATGCCCAGCAATCTCTTTTTTGATGCCCAACACTCACAAACGCAAAAATAAGTACACTTGTAAATTGCACTGTCACCGTTGTGACCCTCCGAAGACAATTCAAAAAACTCTAAAAAATCTTTTCTTCCGCAAACAGTCCTGTGAGCAGGCAAAGCAACAGAACGCTTTTAGAAACAGCACAAGTTTGCCGCCGTTTTATTAAATCCTCAAAAGGTGGAGTCTTAAAAGTTACGCTTTTGGTGCAAGCTAAATGTAAATGTAACGTTTCTGGAGTAAGACCGATCCTCCTTCACCCGCTTTTACTCCGCCTCCTAATACGCAAATAATTCTCCTGATTGCAATCAAAACTGTGGTGCGGTCGTTGAATTTATGACGTAAAGAGCAATTAAAGGACAGGAACGGCATGTAGTGGGAACAGGCAATAAGAATGTCAAAAATTGCGATCGGTTCGATATTTTTTGTTTGTTTGTTTAAAAACTTTAAGTCATTGCATTTAAAGAGCAATTGAAGAGCAGGAACGGCGTGTAGTGAAGGAAGCCGGGACAACCAAAAATACGATTGAATTGATACTTTTCTGTTTGTTTGTTTGACAGCTTTGACTCTGAGTCTTAAAGTCAGTAGATACAAAAAAGAAGACAATAATTCCACACATTGTTAGCCACGATATTTTAGTCAAAAAGCGATAACATCGTTTGAAGTGAACCGCAGCAAAAAAAAAAGATTAAAAATTCTCATTAAGTTTACTTACGAATACTCACATGGTCTTCGATAAAGCAATCAAAAATTTTAATCAATTGATAAATTAAGTAATAAAACGGGTCGCAAGTCAAATGTGAGTCTTTTCACCCAGTATTCATACACTCGGTATGCAGCCATCAGAAGCAGTTGAAAGAGACGCTTCTTTATCGGATCAAACCATTGGGGCTGCTGCAAACTCTTCAACTTGACGTTTTCGTTTTTAGGGCAACAAAAAAAACATTAAAGAATTTAAGAAGAAACGAAAATGTTGATTTTGAAATATTGTTTAAAAATGTGCGAATTTTAAAATACCAAAGATTGATTGGCCACCCAACAAAAAATATAAACCATTTTGAATTTGTGTCTTCCAAATGCTCACTTGGTTTTTGATGAAGCTATCAAAAATTTTAGTCAAATTATCAATTGCCTCACAAAA
The DNA here is from genome assembly GCA_007213375.1 of Steinernema feltiae. Classification (NCBI taxonomy): domain Eukaryota; kingdom Metazoa; phylum Nematoda; class Chromadorea; order Rhabditida; family Steinernematidae; genus Steinernema; species Steinernema feltiae. The sequence goes on along the minus strand of MQUG01003849.1, from coordinate 51,975 downwards.
AAAAAGTTAAATGTGAGTTTTGTCATTCATATACTCAGTGTCCAACTACCAGTAGCTTTTTGAGCTAAATCAAGAAACGACAAAAACTGTAAACTTGTTGAAAGCTCGACGTGGCCAACCACAAAAACGTTTCAATTTAAAGCTTAGCTCTAAACAGAATTTGTCATTTTTACATTTTTAACAACATTTTTAATGGTTAATTGTGTTGACAAAAGCTTCAAAAGTCCACTGAACCCAATGTTGATTCACAATCAAAAATTCTCGCAGCTAATATCCAGTAAACCGCTGTTTGGTTAGTAATCGACACGATCGAGAAAACGAACGCGCTAGACAATAAATCAGTCGTTTTTAATCACTGCTCACTTTTTAATCACTGCACGAAAAACTCAAGAAGACGTTTGGCGGACAGCGCGTAGAAAGAACAACCGAAAACAAATATTCTTCCTTCAGTACAGTGGAGCTGGACATTACTTTCAATTAACAACTTGACTGAAGAGCAAAGCAGCAATCTGCAAAAATTCTGAAAAGCAGCGAAGCTCGAATTTGAACATGCATAAACAAAAAATGCTTCAATTATGAATTTATATCTTGAATTTTACGGTGCAAAACTGCGATTTGTCGTGACAGACTTGACATCGCACAAACACTCACTCTGGACAACGAGCCCCTAAAAACGAATGCAGTTGTACAACTGAGTTGTACATAGTCTTGAATATTGAATAAGTTGTTGCTTGTTGTTAAGATAAATTTTCTCGAATGCAACATTTTCAAAACTCAAATCGAAAGCTGCATTACTTGGAGCAAAAAAATTGTTGAACGTGCTGAGTTGTAGTATTGAAACAACCAATATGAATCAGTTGTTGGTCGGCAAGCGATTAGTTTGCCGGAAATAGTCTAACAATCAAAATCACAAAATTCTTGCCACCGAAAGCAGCCGAAACAACCGCAATTGTTTCAAAAATTGACTCGTTTACAGGTCCTTCTTCAAAAATCAATTTTACTTTTGAGGTTAGATCAAAACATAAAATCGTGGATCTGCAAAAAATCTGAAAAGCTCAAAGTGGAACAGTATTAACAAAATGCTTCAATTTATAGCAGAACAGAAAAAGCCAATCTTTTCGTATGTGGGTAATTTGCGAGCATCAGAAAAACAAAAAAAAAAGGTTTCTATAATCCGCTAAAATAGAATTTGTCTCAAATTTGTGACGGCAAAGTTTGAGAAACAGAGTAACACGAAGATTGTAAAAGTATAAGATGTTAGACGATATGCAAGTTTGAAGTTAGATGAGGTAAAATGTATTACGTGCAGGGAATTTATTATGGATTCAAAGGCGGCAAGGCAAAAAATGAACTTTTACTGCAACATTAACTCGCTTCGGCCAGGCGTTTGGCGGTTTTACGTTTCCATGGTAGTTCTAGACCAATTCGAGGTTGTAAAGAACGCTCAAGTGCAAAAAGGGCACAAAATAAGCAGGAAATCAGCGTCGCTCAGTCTCCTCACATAAACATGTATTCGACCCTTGCCATGGTCATTATGCGCCCGGATCTGCATCTGAATCACCATGAAACAAGCCGCGGGTGGCAAATCCCGTTGAAAACGCCAAGTGCGCTCGTTCACTCGGCCGAATGTGCGAACTTTCGGCGAGGGTAGTTCGATTTGACTTTGACAATACCTGCAACACCAAAAAAATCGGATATGAAGCTTTACTGTTCAAAAATTATTGTCAACGTTTAATTGTAGTATTCAAGGAAATAACATTGAAAAAGTTAATGTTCGCCATGTGGTTGATTTACTTGGAGCATAATGACAAGTAGAAAGGGTCTATCTATTGAAAGCGGGTAGAAAGTGGGTAGAAAGAACAACCGAAAACAAATTTTCTTCAAAACGAATGTTTTGTACCACTAAATCGAACGCCAAAACTGTCGGCGCTTAATTTGGCATTTAAAAATGGAGCTTTATATGCGACAGCAAAGCGACCAAAACAACATCTGTATGACTTGATGACCAAACTTCTCCTCGTCAGAATTCAAGTTAAATTGTATGATCAAAAATTCCAATAAATCGCTATTGAGCTATAAGCAATCAACGCTTAATCAAGGCACAAGGATCGTTTGAAATTAACCAAATCTTGCTGGCAAACAGAATTTGCGGACATCGCCTAAAAAAGAATTCCCGCGTACAAAAAAAAATCGGACCTGAATGTTTAAATGTTTAAATTTTATACTTCCTACACGTTCAAATAGATGCCAAGGTTTTGATTATCCTGTAAAGTAGGTTTTATCGGTTTTTTTCAGCCCTCAAAAAATTGAAACAGAGTAAGTTGGTAAAAGTATGAGAGACATAAAGCACAAACTATTTGGAATGTGAAAGCACAACGACCCTATCACATAAATATGAAAATATAGATAAAAGGCGAAATCGTTTAAGCGAAAAAGCGAATAAACTAGTTTTGCCGCGCAATTATCACAAAAAAAAGTGAAACCTTTCTGATCATAATTTACGCGTCCAACACATCTACATTATCATAATGAACTCCAAAAAGGAGTCAACGAGTAAATCATTTTAAGCAACGATAGAATATTCAGTTAATCGCGGTCAAATACACAACTTTGGTAAGTGGTAAGAAAGCTAATTAGTAGATATCTGCAGTGTTTAGGTGTTTATTGAAGTGAACCGTCCTATGTGTACATTAATGGCAGTAATCAACTGAACCAAAATGTTTAAAAAAACTGTTAACTAAAGCTGAAGACAAAAATTGCTAACTACTTTAGTGAAAATTTGGTTGACAAACTAGAAGATTTTCATGGTGATCACAAGTAAAAAACAATTTGTCTTTTCAGACTTGACAAACACCAACATAAATTTACTAATATTGAAGAAGTTCGGCTGTTCGACAAGCGATTAGTTTGTTAGGAGTAGCCAAGTGGTAGCGAGTAGCCAAGTGCAAAAATACCTTCAAAAATAACTTTGTTCTTGCCACCGAAAGCAGAACTACGCTTCAATTATTTGCCATTTAACATTTCTTGTTTTGAATCTAGATCAAAATAAAATTAAGAAGAACAAATAATGAATTCCACCTAGGCATTTGAACTACCGTAACCAAACTGCTAGTAGTAGAAAGTTTTGTGAAAGCCGAAGAACAACTGGTCAAAATCCTAGATTACCGCATTCAAAAATGTTCAAACTGAATAGCCTTCAGACTGAAGAGCTTGTTGGGATCAGTGTGTTCAAACAACTCATCTTGCGAGGTAGCAACAAATGTGGCAGAAGGCCTCTATCAGATGGACAACCAAGACCAAAAATCTTTTATGCATGTCGAACCGAGGAAGGTACTTAAATCGAGCTTAATTTCCACTTATTGGTTGCAAATTGAAATTGAAACTTATCTTAATTGTAAAGGTAATCCATTAATAAGATGCAAAAGACGTCCATTCAAAAAATGTAATTTTACTGAACGTTTTCCCTAGTTTTTGAAAGTTTGCAATTTCATCAGAGAACCTGATAGACGATCTCCATAACAAAAATATTCGGTGATGAAGCGGTGCAAAACGGTGCAAAACTGCGATTTATCGTGTCAGACTTGACACCGCACAAACACCCACTCTGGATAACCAGTACCAAAAACAAATGACACCATATAACGCGAATTGATAATTGTGACTTTGAACAATAAAACAAGAAAGGTGTATTTTGCACATGCAATGTAGGTTGCAGTCGGATCTTGAAGACTAAAGCAAAAATTGTTACCCAATAGAACAAAGTTGTTAAAAGCTTAGGAAATTTTTCAGTAAAAATTTAATCAAACTACGCGTGTGATATATCTCACAGTCTACATGTACACAAAACTGATTTGCCTAAAGCATGTTGAATGACGATCTGAAGGACAAAAATATTCGGTGATGAAGCTTTACGGTGCAAAACTGCGATTTATCGTGTCAGACTTGACACCGCACAAACACCCACTCTGGACAACCAGCACCAAAAACAAATGCAACTGAGTTGTTTGTGCTAAAACTGCAAAAACCGAAGGCTTTATTGCTCGTAGAAGACCATGCGACCATAATCTAATATGCGAAAAATGGTCATCAGTATTTAGGTGATTTCTGAACCTTAGAATTACAAAAAAAGGTTTTGATAATCCGGTAAAGTAGGAATTCCTTTGAGATTCATCAAGCTATCAAAATCAGACGTCAAATGTCTGAAGCTAATTTGTAGCAATCCGCACTGTTTTGGTGCTTAATTGAAATGAAGCGTTAATCGGCTTTGCGTTGATGTTAAAAAATGAGTTAATAAGCATTTAAATTAATTCTGAGGAGAGGGCAAAAATTGTTGCCCAATAGAACAAAGTTGGTATAGCAAAAATTGAATACGCTTGTGCTATGCCGGCCTCACATAGACATTGGCTACACTAGATCACAGTCCGATTGCATAGACGAGCCATCTTAGGAACCGCAGAACGAATCCTGATCAAAAAATTTGATTACGTCGACTACGATTACGACTACGATGCGACTACAATACGCACTACCGACGTGATTTTGTCAGAAATTGACGGAACAAGCTGCCGCAGTCAATAAGTCAAATTATAAAAATAGGACAAAATCGCATCAAAATTTTTTTGAAGACTGTTTGATCAGAGAATGAATGGACGATACAAAAATGACCGTTTTCCTAGTATTCAATAATAGCTTCTTTAGAACCACAGATCTTTGACTATTTCCGCATTTACTTTTGTATTAATGTCGGCATAAATGTTGGCAAAACATGTTTACATCCACGATTTTGGTGCTCGTTCAAATAAGCAGTAAGAAGCAATTATTCGATTATAATGAAAAGATGAAAAGATGTTAGACGAAGAAGAAGTAGAAGCAAAAATCATGTGACATGTGATAGCACGGCCCCGTCACAAAAAAAGATATGAAGTTACAGATAAGTGACGAAATCGTTTAAGCTAAAATGCGAATAAACCTCTTTTCAGTTGTTTTCTGCTTCGCTTTTCAGTCCTTGATGCCCAGCAATCACTTGGCGCTCGTCCAACAATTCCATAATTAGATAAACGTTGAACGTTTTAGTTTTTGGAAAGATCGTATCGAATACAATTGAACGCAAAAATATGAACACTTGCAAATTGCACCTTTGTGAACATCGTGCCTGGACCCAAAGGCAAAAATAGAATTTCAACTTAAAAGGATACTTCACATTAGCAACGACATTGCGATTATACATTTATTATTTTTATTAGTTTTGTTAACATGTCCGAATCCCTATTGTGTATTTACGTCAGACAACCTGATCGACGACAACCTGATTCCGGCAAGTTTTTGGAATTATCGACTAATATAAATGCTGCGGACAAGCATTTCGCAAAAATCGCAAAAAGCCTTTGTGAACCACCGAAGACAATTCAAAAATGTAGAATAAAAGTCGAAAAAATCTTTTCTTCATCCCACAAACAGTCCTGTGAGCAGGCAAAGCGAAAGAACACTTTTAGAAACAGCACGAGTTTGCCGTTTTATTAAATTCTCAAAAGGTGGAGTCTTAAAATTTACGCTTTTGGTGCAAGCTAAATGTAAATGAATTGCTTCTGGAGTAAGACCGCCCCTACCACGTTCGTCTCCTAACACTCAAAGAATTCTCCTGATTGCAATCAAAAAATCTAGCGGAAACTGACAACTAGCTCACATACAAAAATTATAAAATTTTAAATTTTTTGTTTAAATTGATTAACTACATTGGATACTACGTGCTTTGCTTTGCTGGTTTGCTGATTTTGTTTAAAAAAACGAAAACTGAAACTCATGTGATTGCACATGTGATTTAGCGCTTTCTGAAAAGCCAAAATCGGCGGTTATTCATCGCGTAAATATCGCTGTTTGAGTTGGCGCTCTCTTGGTTGCACAAATTGGCGCAAATTGAAAAAAAACTGAAAACATTGTTATTTTAAAAATTTGATTTTTAAGCAGAGAAAATACCTTCAACAATACGCAAAAATTACCAAAGTGAAAGAAACAACGGTCCAATGTTAATTTCATTGTAGTGTGAGCAGGTCAACAACGGTTTAGTGCTCTATTTCAGATACAAAACTAGATTGCAACTATACGAGCAGGCTTTTAAAGGATTGTTTAAACTGAGTGTTTAAACTGAAATCGGCAATTTTTGAAAAAAATCGATTGTAGTAACACCCGTTCAAAAATAATTAAGTGGTCTCTGAAAGAAACCAAAAATTCAATAAAGTCGCGCTCGCTTGATAGAATTGCAAAAATTTTTGAATTAGTAAATCATTAAAGGACTTGAGTAAAAAGCCAAAGTTTAGATATCCGATTGACGACTGAATGAAAAAATGGTCTGTTGTCAATTTGGCTTTGAAGAGTGCGAACAGGAACAACTTAACAGAGGGCAGACTTCAGCTTCAAAAATAAAACTAAAAAAGCATTCTAGCTACGCGTTGCTAGTAACCAAATTACCAATTAGCCAGATATCTGTGATTTGGCGCTTTGTTTAGCATTCGTGATTGCCGTGAGTAAACTTTAGATAGTAAGATTACCATCGGGACTCCAAAAAATTGAAGCACGTTTTATATACCCTATTGTTAGCAATTATTTGAAACCTCGATAGCAGCAAAATTTGACCCTACATCTGACCAGAGCACCAGAGTGTACGGGTGGCCTGTTGTAAAGGTGCTTTGTAAAACAAAGGACGAAGAGTCTCTCAAAAGAAGGACAAAGGACGAAGGCTCAAAAATACAGCAAAACAGTATCACGGAGAGGACAAGTTCTATCTCTTAGTGATTGTAAAAAGGCTTTATGACACCGAATATTAACTCTTACGTTACAGCATTAAAGCTCTTACATTAATTCGTTTTATACCAAAAAATGAACTTTGAAAGGATTTTGGAGGAAATTCAAAAGGCTTCGGCGTTACTGAAGCAAAAATCTAAACTGAAACCAAACTTGAAACACGTATTATATAGCCTGTTGAAAACTAATCTCAATTTCAAATATTTGTATGAGTTTGTAAAGTTGGAAAATTTCAAACCCTCGATTTGACTCAAAAATTGACCAACTGCCGCAGGAATTAAAAATGCAACTTATTTTGTTAAAATCTATGCAAAGAACAAAATTCGGCGTTTTTTTACAGAAGCAGCTGCAAAACGGTTAGTCTAATTTAATACAAAACTAAGTACAATGTTAAAATTATGAACAGAATCTTTAAGAAGCCAACAACTTAGTTTGTGTTATGTGTTTGACGGATGAAAAGCTCCCTTGACGGCCTGCATTCGTCATGAAAACAGGCAAAAACAGCTTTAAACAAATGAAAAATCAGATTAATAATTTTATCTTAAACATCGATAAACAACTTTATATTTCTAGCTGTTATTATGACTATGCGGTATCCGTCACACATACAGTCAATCCTTGCTTTCTAAAACAAAATAACAACAAGCGGCTGACTGAGAACTGGGCCACAAACGCAAAAATACAGCAAAGCGGTATTTCGGAGAGGAAAAGTTGTGTTTCTAAGTGAGCAATACCAAAACGCAGCCATAAAACCAGCCCATACATTAATTTCATTAGGAGCTTTGAAAGGAGCCACTTACACAAGAAAAATAAGGCTAAAGAGTGAATATATTATGTTGATAGTAGAGTGATTTCGTTAAAAATTTGCAAAACCAGAACAAAATTTTTTTAAAATACAAATCAAGCGCCCAAATTCGATTTTCCGCTCTGATTGCTTTGATTTCAAAAATGCATATTAAATGACCACAAAGCCTACACGAAAAACGCAGCTAAAAATCGAATTAAAAAACTTGATAAATGAAACGATCTTTTAAAAATTTGTTTTAAAAATTTGAGAAGCCAGACAAACTGAAGCTTATCGGACAATATGCGCACTTAGTGTTCATATATTACCAACGTCAATACAAGCAAAACTTGCGCTAAAAAATGACCCAAAAACTTTTAATACAATTTTTCTTGCCGTTAAATGGCATGACATCACAGACTGTGTAGATTACCAAAAATATAATATAAAGAGCGCTAAACATGATTTTATTTCTTTAATAATTGTTTAATTGTTGAACAGTGTTGTTGTTCAGTGTTCAATAAGACTGAACAATCTTTATTGTTTGCTTGTTTAAGTTACACACGTAGGTTACTATCGTAAATGGTGCCTTAGAATGTAAATTAACAAATCACACATTAGTTCACCCCCCAAAAAAACCCATCAAAAAATAAAACAAAAAAAGGTTTTGATAATCCGGTAAAAAATGAATTGATGTTGAATTCATGAAGCTATCAAAATCAGACGTCAAAAATTTGAAATAGAGTAACACAAAACAATTTCAATTTAAGTTACACACGTAGGTTACTAGCGCCCGCTGGAAGATCTCCCGCTGAAATCGTAACACAAGAACAAAAATCATGTGGCATGTGGAAGCACGGTCCCATCCCAAAAAATAAAAACGATTTTTTGAAATTTTGATTAATATGGAAGATGACCTTTGAAAGGAATTGGAGGAAATTCAAAAATTTTTGGCTGAATTGGGAAATTCAAAAGGCTTGGACTAACTGAAGCAAAAATAGAAAAAAACACGTTTATTCTTTTCTGCGCATTTTAATTTTTGCGCATTTTTGGTTTAGTATATAATACCAGAGATAGAATGTCAAGATGACCACTCCACAAAAATATAGAAACTTTTTTCTGAAATTTTGATCACACACTCCCAAAAAATTTATATAAACCATGCGATGCCTCAAGCTAAACTTCCAAATGTATGGTCTTTGAACAATCAACAATTATCAAATGATAAACTGAGTAACAAAGACCGTACAGATCAATTACAAGCTACTGGAATAAAGAAGTCAAATGTGAGTCTCCTCGCCCATAAAATATTCTCCTCGCCCATAAAGAGTCTCCTCGCCCATAAAATATTTGCGTTTTTAGATCAAAACATAAGACCGTGGAGAAGATTTTAAAAATCTGAAAAAATAGAAACTCCGTTGCCTCTTCAAAAATCAAAAAAAATAGCGGAAAATGACAACCTTAATAGACATTTTCCAACACCGCGTTCAAGAGAATACTGGACACTAAATACAAAAATGACTGCTGGCGGGGACGAGCCATCTTATTAACCAAATACGTTAGACGTTAGAGCGTTAATTTTACATTTCAAGTTAACTTTATACACTGGTGTGCAAAAGTATAGGCCACCCCCCGATTTTGCTATTACTGACTCAAGCAAGTCGCTCAGGAGGAAACAAGTAATTTACCGTTGTTCAGCACGCTAAAAAAGATAGGATTACTAGTTTTTGTTGATACATGTGACCAGAAATACCAAAATATGGAATTTTCGCTATTTTCGGGGTGTGCAAAAGTATAGGACACCCATCAAAACTTTAGCACAAAGCTTTCTGAAAATATTGTGAATAGTTGCATCTTGTTAGCCGTGCGTTAAAACCTATTTGAGTGCGTTTTTGAGTCCAGGAACTACATCTTACAAGAGTTTCCCGCCAAAATCTGCGAAAATTCAAATTTCACCCGAACTTGGCCAAAAACGCATTTTTTCCGATTTTAATCGCTCAAAAGCCTGTCAGTTCTCTTGTCTGGCGTTGCTATGCACATAAACATAGAAAAACAAAAGAAAACAGTTGACTTTTACATTGATAATGCGATTTCAGAAAATCCCGAACTTGGCCAGGTTTCAAACCATCGCCGAAAATCAGAGCAAAAATTTTTTTCTGCTCAAATCAAAGGTGGACCATGTTTTTCAACGTATTTTGAAACCCTGATGAGAAGCAAGCCTGTAAACAGAAACAAAAACATAAGCTGAGCATTGGTTTTCGATAAGACCGTCAAAAACAGGCGTTTTTAGTTGATAAACAGGTGGTAAAATGGAAATGGCAGTGTTATGAAATCGTAATATTTTTCACATGCAAAAGTTACCATACAAAGGTTTTAAAATACGCTGAAAAACATGGTCCACCTTTGATTTGAGCAGAAAAAAATTTTTGCTCTGATTTTCGGCGATGGTTTGAAACCTGGCCAAGTTCGGGATTTTCTGAAATTGCATTCTCAATGTAAAAGTCAACTGTTTTCTTTTGTTTTTCTATGTTTATGTGCATAGCAACGCCAGACAAGAGAACTGACAGGCTTTTGAGCGATAAAATCGGAAAAAATGCGTTTTTGGCCAAGTTCGGGTGAAATTTGAATTTTCGCAGATTTTGGCGGGAAACTCTTGTAAGATGTAGTTCCTGGACTCAAAAACGCACTCAAATAGGTTTTAACGCACGGCTAACAAGATGCAACTATTCACAATATTTTCAGAAAGCTTTGTGCTAAAGTTTTGATGGGTGTCCTATACTTTTGCACACCCCGAAAATAGCGAAAATTCCATATTTTGGTATTTCTGGTCACATGTATCAACAAAAACTAGTAATCCTATCTTTTTTAGCGTGCTGAACAACGGTAAATTACTTGTTTCCTCCTGAGCGACTTGCTTGAGTCAGTAATAGCAAAATCGGGGGGTGGCCTATACTTTTGCACACCAGTGTATTTCTAGTTATTATGACTACGCGGTATCCGTCACACATACAGTCAATCCTTGCTTTCTAAAACAAAAAGGACAACAAACGGCTAACTGAGACGATGGGCGGTTTGTGCAAAAATACAGCAAAACAATATTCCATATTCCAACGATATTCCACAAATTGTGTTTTGTAAGTGATCGATGCCAAAACACAGTCATTACACTGTAAGGCACAGCCCAGACATTAATTTAATTACGAGCTTTGAAAGGATTGAAAACGGATAGCGTGCATGACTGCCGTGATCATGAAATGATCAATTACCATCAAATCGCACCATTGTCAAAAGCAGTTGCTCTCAAGATGGTTTGATGATTTCAAAAATGTGTCACGTTAGAGCAGTGTTCCCAATTAAACGAGGCCGACAAATCAAAAATTATCAATATAGATTTAGCTCTTCAAATTGTCATCAGCAAATCTGTTGATCTCAACTACTAATAGTGAGGCGCACTGCTGACGTGGTTTGGAAACCTTAAGTTGACAGTAAAACCTGCCACAGCAAAATCAACTCAAATAATTAAAAATCGGCGAAAAGAGCATTAAAAGTTTTTTGTGGAAAACTATTTCTTGATCGTTGTAAATGTAAATGATCGTTCTAAACCGTTGCAAATGCAAAAATCCTGATAAATACAAAATACACCACAATATTGGCGCTCCCGTTGAGGTGATTTGCGGAGAATCGAGAATCAACAGAATAATCCAGAGACAAAAAGCAAAAATCATGTCTGTTTGCCCATTTATCATCTCTAAAGCAAGCCCCCGCAATACTTTGTTACATTAAAGTGCCGTGTGGAAGTTGCTTATCTGCAAAAAAAAATGAAAATGTATCGCGAGCATCGCAATAATTATTCCGATTGCCCTTTGCTTCTGCCCGAAAATGCCGTGTTGAAGTTGCTTACCTGCAAAAAAATTGTAAATGGTGGGCAAGAAATTTACGACATATATGCGGTAGGTCCAGCCCTCAAAAAATACGATTTAGAACAACATCTATATCAGGGAAGGTAAACGTTGATCAAAAGACCAAAGTTTTGAATTCTTGAAAGCTCGTACCGATTAGAATTTGAGAACAAAACGAGTTTTTGTAAATTCCATAAATTCCAGTGCATATGTATGAATCAGTCAAGTCGCTGTTAGGCAAGTTATCGGAATTTATGACTAACACGAATTATGAAATCATTTAGGCGATAAAGCATAGAAACTGTTTTGCCACAACAAAAAAAATATTCACACCAACATATCTGCATTCAGTAGCAAAGTTTGCCCCACAATGCCAATCTTTGCAAAGCAACGTTGAGCTTACACTAGATGCGCTTTGTGATAATAGGTCTGCCCTTGAGATAGCAAAAAAATGAAATTTTACTACAACAATTTTTTGCAAAAAACGTTCATGTTTTGAATGCTCTCAAAGTGGACTGTAGTACGCATTAGAAGTACCGTAACCATTATGGTACTGTTTGTATGTGTAGTATGTAGTAATATGTGTCATCGAAAGTGTCAGACAACAGTGATTCCAAAAATATATGAGTTTCCTCATTTGGCTGAAATTTGCACGAACTAGTAGTAACAAGTCTTCCGTTTCCTAAACAAAAATTATTTTCAAATAGCGTCAATGTCTGAAAATACAGACCGCAAAATCATGAAATTCCAACTGCAGAGCTTAAAACTTGTTGTGATCGCTGTGTTTAAACAAGTTATCTTGCGAACAAATGTGACAGAAAACCTCAACCAAATGAATGATTAAGACCATAAATCTTGAATGCTTGTCAAGCCAAGGAAGGTCAAGCCTACTTAAATCGAGCATTCAAAAAATGTAATTTTACTGCACGTTTTCCCTCGTTTTTCAAAGTTTGCAATTTCATCAGAGAACCTGATAGACGATCTCACTAACAAAAATATTCGGTGATGAAGCTTTACGGTGCAAAACTGCGATTGGTGGTGCTAACTTTGAAAAAAATGCAGTTTGGCATGTGATTGCTTTAATTGGAGCATAATGACAAGTAGAAAGGGTCTATCTATTGAAGGCACTCTGGATTATCTTGACCAGCCAAAAATTGACTCAATAATTTGCTATACGTGTTGCATCTGGATCAAACATGCCTGGAGCAAATAATGATTTCTACAAAATTTTGAAACCCAAAGTGGCAAATATTTTCTTTTGTGTCTAAGTCAAAACATGTTGAAGTTGAAGTGTTGAAGAATGGACGGCCAACAAGAAGAAAACCTCAATTTTCAGGATTCGACCCCTTGTTACCAAAAATTGTGGTTAATTTGATACCCGGTTACCATAAAGAACAAAGACATACAAAAAAATCGGATATGAAACTTACTGTTCAAAAATTTTGTTCAAAGTTCAAGTTGGAGTATTCAAGGAACTAACATTGATGTTCGGCATGTGATTGATTTACTTGGAGCATAACGACAAGTAGAAAAAGTCTATCATCTGGATCAAAAATGCGTGGAGCAAATAATGAATTCTACAAATTTTTTAAACCCAAAGTGGCAAAAATTTACTTTTGTGTCTAAATCAAAACATAAATGCTGATGTTTTCAAAAATTTTGTAGCTCAAACTGTGAAGCTTAAAAGCTCAAAGTGCTAAAGTTTTCAACACCAAAAATGTTTCAACTTATTATAAACCAGACCGTTGCCGGCTTGATGTGACCAAAACTGACCCCGTCTGAAGTCTGAAGTACAATGTTGTTACAAGATCAAAAATTTTTGCAGTCACAGTAAATATCAAATAACTGTTTGGCAAACAATCAACACGATCGAGGCAACGAACGCCTAAAAACAAAACAATCGTCATTTACCACCGTTGAACGGCACAAAAAAAACACATTCTGAAGATCTTTGGCAGACAGCTCGTCGTAAGAACAATTGAAAACGAATATGCTTAAACTAAAGAAGCTTTGTATTTGTGTCATTTCTGCGCCTGAACCAATTATGTTCAGAATTAACCTACTCAAAAATGCAAAAAACGTTTTTGAGCTAATTCAAAACATAATCAAAACAAAACAAAACATAATGAAGTTTCAATTTGTTTTCAAAAAAAATGTTTTCAATTTAGAGTTTAGATCAAAACATAAAAACATGTCGGCTTGATGACCAACATTTTTAATGGTTAAATGTATTGACAAAAACTCGCAGTTACGAACCCAATGTTGCTACACGAACACAAATTCTAATATGATATCCAGTAAACCGCAGTTCGGTTAGCAATCGACACGATCGAGGCAACTACTGCTCACTGGCACGAAAAACTCAATTTGCTTCCTTCAGTACAATAGGAGCGGACCATTACTTCCAATCAACAACTTTTCCGAAGAGCAAAGCAGTAATCCTAGCAAAGCAGTAAAAACGACGACCAAAAATGAATGTTATGTACCACTAAATCGAACGCCAAAAATGTTTGGCGTTTGGCATTTTAGAGCGTCGAAAACGTTACAAAAATGGCGTTTTATAAGCGATAGCAAAGCCACCGAAACAAACCTCTGTATGTAAACCACATTGAGCACATGTTTAGCTGCTTCTAGAAAGAAGAACAAAATTTGTGATTTTTACGTTCCTAAATAGTTTTGCGGCAAAATAATTCCCAAAAAACTTTTCAAAAAAAAAAAAGCAAAATTCCGAGCTCCAAGTTGTCTATGTAGAAACAAACAAAAAATGTTTCAATTCAGAATTTGTGTCAAAACAGGATTCGTCGACTTTATGACCTCTCCTGGTCAGAATTCAAGCTAAACCCAATGTGTTGTTACACACACAGAATTTCCAAAAAATCGCTGTTGAGCAGGCAAACGACGCGCAGTTGCTGCACAACGATCGTCTGAATTTTGTCGACTAAAAGGAAACGGTCTATAATGTGCCAAAATTCTTCTATTCGAAAGCGTTTGCATATTAAAGTACACGAGCATAATTCAGAGCTAACAGCAGAGAAGCATTGAAAGCTCAAACTGAGTATACGCGAAACCCCACATAACCTTATCAGTCACGCGGCATGCAGTAGAACAGCAGCAGACAGCATCCAATAAATCGTTGTTCAGCACAGCAATCGACTCAATCGCCTGAAAACAAAGCAATAGTTATTAATCACTTCCGTCAGCGCGATCAACTCGTTTCTGGCGCTTGACGAACAGTATAAATAAGCAAGAAAATGTGAATAACAGGAATACTCAATCGAAAATACAATAAATAAATCTGTACGCTCTGCAGGAACCTATCAGTAAAAAATTTCAAAATGTGGAATGTGGAACACGTATATATAATTAAAACATTGAACAATAAGACCAGAAAGGTGGATTTTGCACATGCAAGGTTGCTTGCAGTAGTTGCATCCAAAAAGGTTGCATCCAAAAATCTATCAAATATGTAGGCAATGAAGCAGACCGTTTTTGTTAGACGTAAAAGTAGCATAATACTTTTTATATTGAATTTTAAAGAAGAAAATTTAATTAAACGTCCTGGCGCACTCCAACTTTATTGTTTTTTCTTTAGCGTATGTTTCAGCTCAATTGTCAGCGCGGAAGACAAAAATTGCTATCTATGTTAGTGAAAATTTGAAAAGTGAAAAACAGTCTGTCTTGTCAGACTTGACAAACACCAACAAAAATTTGTTCAAAGTTCAAGTTGGAGTATTCAAGCAACTAATATTGAAGAAGTTTGGTTGTTCGGCAAGCTGGGCAAGTTCGGAAGGAGGTATTTGCAAAAATATAAATATATCATTGTCATGCAACTCCTATGGAACAAGTCAATGTTTGGCAAGCGAATAGTTTGTTCGTAGTAGCCAATTGCCACATCTACAAAAATAACTTTGTTCTTGCCACCGAAAGCAGCCGGAAATACGCTTCAATTAATCGCTGTGTAACCTTTTTTGTTTTGAATGTTTTGAATAAAAGTGCGTAGAGCAAACATAAATTCTACCTAATCTTGAAGGTTGAAGGTTGAAGCGCTCTTCGGTGATGAAGTGCAAAACTGCAATTTGCGTGTCAGGCACAAACACCCACTGACAACCAAAAAAACAGAAAAAAAATTGTTTACAGTTCAACTGAGTTGTACTAGTGAATATCGAATAAGTTGTTGTTCGTCTGTAAGATGATGAATCGAGCTGGTAGCGGCTTCGTTCAAAAATCACATTGAAAGCAGCCGGAACAACCGCATATGTTTCAAAAATTGACTCGTTTACTCACTATTTAATCGATTTAGTTTGAAATTTAAATACAAAAAAACATGCGTAGAGAAAACAATCAAGTCTGTAGAATCTTGAAGCTCACAGTGGTCGTCAGGTCCCTTCCCAAAAATCACTTTTTCATGTTTAAAATATTTACTTTTGAAGTTAGATTTTTTGCAGATCCAGAGTAAAATCGTGGATCTGCAAAAAATCTGAAAAGCTCGATGTGGAAAGCTCGACACAGTATTAACAAAAAATGCTCCAATTCTTAATTTATATCAAAACAGAATTCGTCAACTTGATGACCAAAACGCACATCAAGTTAGAAGTCAAGCTAAACCCAATCTGTTGTTACAGGCACTAAATTACAGCAGCAAATTCTAACGTTCATGTCTCAAAATGGCATGTACTACTAGGCATTTGAATTGTTTCACTGGTATGACTCCAAACTATATTTCTTTTCACATTTGACTGAAATTTGCAGGAACTACTGGATAAAGATACTGACTTCAAAAATCTTTAAACTGAATGGCCCAAAGCTTGTTGTGATCAGTATGTTCAAACAAGCCATTTTGCCATCTTAATTGTTAACGGTACTGCATTAATAAGATCAAGGATTCAAAAGACGGCACGGCAAAAAATGTAATTTTACTGTAAAATTTACTGCACGTTTTGAAATCAGCAAAAAAATAAAGGCTATATTGATCGTAGAAGGCCGGGTATGACTCCCAAAATGTGGTAATTGAGTTCTTTTAAAAGTTAATCTCAACGAGTTGAATCTCTGAAAATGCTCGTTGTTTAAAAATGTAAGAAATTAAAAATGGATTAAAAACATTCAAATATTGTGCTTCGACCGATACGCAAAAATAGAATTTCAACTTAAATGGATACTTAACATTAGCAACGACCTTGCTAGTTTTTTATTAGTTTTTTTATTAGTTTACATGTCCGAATCACTTTTGTTTCAAAAGTGTGCATTTTCGTCAGAGAACCTGATCGACAACCTCGCAAACAAAAATATTCGGTTATGAAGCTTTACGGTGCAAAACCAGTTTTTGTAAATTATAAATTATAAGGTAGAAATCAACATCTATTCCGGCCAGTTTTTGGAATTATCGACTAATAAGCTGCGGGCATTTCGCAAAAATCGCAAAAAGCCTTTGTGAACCACCGATGACAATTCAAAAATGTAGAATAAAAGTCTAAACAATCGTTTCTTCCTCCCACAAACAGTCCTGTGAGTTTCAAAGCGACCGATCACTTTTAGAAACAGCACAAGTTTGCCGTTTGATTGAATCCTCAAAAGGTGGAGTCTTAAAATTTACGCTTTTGGTGCAAGCTAAATGTAAATGTATCGCTTCTTTAGTAAGACCGCTCCTCCCACGTCCGCTTTTACTCAGCCTCCTAATACTCAAAGAATTCTCCTGATTGAGATCAAAATATCTAACTGACGACATAGCGCATGTTCAAAAATTATAAGAATTTAAATTTTTTGTTGTAAATTGATTAACTACATTGGTTACTACGTGCTTTGCTGGCTACTAATAAAAAAAAGACTTAAAAACTAGCATTTTTCCACTAAAAAAATAACAGTCACACTCAAAAATGGCACAGTTACAGCGTGGAGAATAGGACCCAGTTAAAACTTCACTGAACAAGTTCTAGGCATCCGAGTAAACTACGCAAACAGTGGAAACAACAGTGGAATTCTGATCAAAAGAAGACTTTCTGGAGACACGGCTGAAATTGACATATCGGTCGCCATACAACACCAATCTCTAGCAAACCCGTTTACGACTGGGCATGTAAACACATCGGCTATACATGACTGAAAACAACACAAAGCCAATAGAGAAGAGAAAATCACGGAAGGGAGACAATAAGCGGCGGAGTCGCAAACGATTTGTTTGGAGACCCAATTAGCGTTCACGCAGCGGCTGAGGAATCCCGCGCGGCGCTGTCTTAGTGGGGGTAAATCCGCGAAATCGGATTAAAGGAGGCCCCGGAGGGGTGAAACCAATGACGGCTAATTGGAGGGAGAGAGAAACGCCGATAGCACCACAAATCGATCATCGCGTGCGTTATCTGATAACGCACCAGTGAGCGAAGGTGATTTGATCGCACTAGAACGTGTGGGAATGTGGTGTGGGTCGTTGATTTTATGACGTAAAAGAGCAATTAAAGGGCAGGAACGGCATGTAGTGGGAGAAGACAGGACAGCCAAAAATATGATTGAAATGATACTTTTCTGTTTGTTTGTTTAACAGCTTTTACATGAGTCTTAAAGTCAGTAGATGCGAAAAGAAGACAACAGTTCTATACGTTGTTAGCCACAATGTTTTGATCTACACAGCGACAACATTTCCTTTTTAATTCAGTAAAATTCAGCATTTTTAGACCAACGGCCAAAGAAAAAAAAAGAAAAAAAGTCACTCAATTCAAGATTACAAAGTCAAATCAAGTAGTCTAACAAACTGAGACCAAAAGATTGAACTGCTTTTTAGACCGCACAAAACGGTGGCTACGTCGGCGCTTAGACCAAATTTTAGCTATAGACTGCGTTAGCGATTATCAAGAATCAGCAGTTGGCACAGAACGGTCGCTGAAAGCCAAAAATGAAATTTTATAGCAAACATAAAACTGTGGCTACGTTGGCGCCCAAATATCAGGTAAAGACAGCGTTATAGTTTAACAATTATCAGTCGTTGGCATGAAAGGGTTGCGTTGCAAGGTCCCAAGGTCCCGTGTTCAAAAAAATTGTCGCTTCTGTTTAGTAACGAGTCTAATTCTAACGAGTCTAAAGCAAGTGCCAACCAATTGAAAACAAACAAAAATTTTCTCAAAAGCGGAAGTTGACAATGAGAATTGCTTTGAAAACAGAACAGAAATTGGTTTTTTAAGCAATACATGAAGATGGCAACAGAAAAACGCACAAAAATTATATGTATGAACGTTTGCGATACATACGGCAAAAAAACTTTTTTTGCGAATTTAGTGCTCGCTCCGCTCGCCCACAGTTCACTAGACAAACCGTACGGCAGCACCTAGGCCTAAGCCGAAGGCAGTTACAGCATGGTTAGCCCGAAAACAAGCATAAAAAGCTAAGTTCAAAGCCTGTTTCCCAACAACACAACATAAAATGCCTGTGCTCGGCCGAAATTTCCACCGGTAAAGCCTAAAACTTGCTCAAAGCCCAGAGCACGTAAGGTCTGTTATAGAAATCAAAAACAATTTTAACCGCAAAAACAAAATTCGTCTGCGCTAAAGTCGTCTCACCTAATAACCACCACTCCTGTCCCAGTGCAATTTTTAAACTAATCGCATTTTGTTTGTTATTACGACGTTATTTTGTTTGTAATTACGAGTTACTACAACCAAAAAATTAAAGCCGATATTTTCATGGCACAAATTTTTGGAACGTTAAAATGTTGATTGTCGATTGATCAGCTCCAATAAACTTTAAAAGCTTACTAATCTAGAAAAAGCAGCAAAACAAAAACTGCTCGATGCGAGACACTACCAACAATGTAAAAGGGATGAATTGCTGCGAATAATTTCCAGGCTTTTGCCATACTAGAATTCTACTAGAGTTCTGTCTGATCATAGCGGACAACGCAGACATGTTGATTCACTACTTCATTGAACTATTTTCTCAAGTGTTGTAGTCGTTTTCAACTGTAAACATTAAAAAAAAACAGCGTTATTGAAAATGAAATTAAGTTAATGAAGATGTTAATCACTACAAGTTATTAGGTTTACTATAAATTTTTAAATTGACATGAGTCCTTTAACATAAGTAAAAGTCATTTGCAGTACCAATACGCGTATCACATGCTGCAATCACCATAACAGCTGGTGAAGCAAGCCAAAAAAATAATAACAGGGAATGCGTTAAAAAGCAGAAATTTATGCGTTTAAAAAAATTAAGTGTGGAACTGTCTTGACACGAGTGGCAAAAACAGAAACGGAGACTCAAACAGGAACGTTTTAAAAAGGAAATTTACAACCTCACTAGTCTAACAACATACCCACTTGAAATAATGCATAAATGGGGACCATTTCTAAATAACCACAAAACTACCTTTTTGAATTTTCAAAAATAGAAATGAGCTAAACAACAACCATTTTTGTAACAACAACACGGCTCTGTGCGATCACCTAAATCCGCTGCAAAAATTGTTTTTGCAACTGAAAGGAAAGAACCAGTTTTGTGTTACAAACAGTACAATACTACTTTGCCTTTTTACGACTTTTGAGCAGCTTGTATACTGTATGCATAGCAAATTAGTCACTCGCAATGTGTAAACATGGCTGCTACAACAAACCTTCAAAACCGTGGTCAAAAAAAGACAATACATTGAATAAAATTGATTAGAAATGAATTAAAATTAAATAAAATTGAAAAAATTAATTAAAAAATAACCTAAAAAAAATAAATAAAAATAAACAAAAAAAACTGATCGTCTGTGTCATCATGTTCTAATGCAAACAAACTATTTGCGTCATGAAACGGCTACCGACCGCCGCGGAACTGTTTTCAACAAATGGGCATGGTGTACTGAAACACAAAAATGTTCCAAACTGAAAAATGAAGTATCAAAAATGCATACACACCTTCTTCGACCCACCTTTTTTGTCCACATTACCTGAACCCTGTAATAATGTCTGTGTGTACTTAAATAAATAAATAAATAAATAAAAATGCATTACATTAGGCAAATTTCACTCCCAAGCTAACGGATTTGTGCATCTTAGTGAAGTCAACCGCGCAAAAGATGACCACGCGAAAAAAAAGACAAAAATGCGACAACGTTGTCGGTCAACTGAAATGGCTTCAAAAATTTAAGCATTTTTTATCGTTAGACTACATCTTTCTCTTTGTAGATCTAAATGGTATGAGAAGAACTTGATGAAGTGCACAAAAATGACACTGCGTTCACTTTTGTATCAACGAATAACAGCATTTTCTCTATCACTAATAGTAGAAAACGGTACTGTTGTACTTGGCCATAATCGGCATAAAAACATAGATTATGGTCTATTTGAAAATCTTTCAAAATACTGTAAGAAGGACGACAAAAAAATAACTAAAAAAAAGTATTTTTGGCAATAAAGGAAGTTTATGAAGAAACTCGACAGTTAAAAAACCGAAAAGAAAAAGATATAAGTGGAGTTCATTTTTCGGCCTATAACTGAGACAAAAAAAACTTTTTTTGAAGTTCAAAGTTGAAGTTCAAAAATCTAGTTGAAAACAAACTAAAAATGAAAAAAAAAAATGAAATCTCTTTAAAAAGTGTGCTGTTATTACTAGAGTAGAGAATTGTACACAAGCAACTCTTTAGGATATTAACAAACCGACAAAACTTAAAAAGAGAAAAGAGCTTGCTTTGCGCTGACTTAAATTACCGTATTTCAACTTCAACTAAAGATTGGGATTTTTGTGTGATTTTCCCTTGTTGTATTGATTACTCAAGGCACGGTTTTGTATCAACGACAAACAGCACTGTTACTGTCACTAGAGTAGAGAAAGGTACTGCTGTACTTGGCCATAATCGGCACAAATTATGGTCACCACCTCTGAATCCTTCAAAAATAAGAAATCAAAAATCAAGACAATGGCAAGAATAAAAAAAATGTGCTAAAATAATTTTTGGCGATAGAGGATGTTTATGAAGAAACTCGACAGAAACCGAAGGAAAAGATGAAAGTGGAGTTAATTTTTCGACCGAGATAACATTGCTAAAAAATGTCGTAAAAAAGCCTTGACATTATAGCATTTCGTGGAATACATACTTCAATCAGCTGCAGAAACTCGAACTTTGGTCGCAGAACGATTCTAATTAAAAAGGAACTGAAATTGAAAAAAAAACTGAAATCTCGTTTTAAAGTGCATAGCCGGATCAAAAACTCATCCATCTTCAAACTTATTGCTTACAAAAAATCATGCCTATATTACACTCTAAGCTCGCTCACATTAACTACGACTCACTGAAACAGCGACAATGTTCCCACGAACAACCGCCACGCATACATTGAGGCAACAAAAAGCAAACGCGATCGACAGTGGCAACATCGTAGCCCATAACAACGCAACCCCAAAACCCGACTTAACAACACGCAACAACGCGATCGACCCGCAACGCCGCGAGTCGTCATTCCAATCCAAAACGATGACATAAAAGCGTCATGGAGCGGCAGAGACAACGCGATCGCCGGTATATTACGTCAGCGAACAATGGTTGTTAGGCCGATTCAGCTGCTGCCAGCGACCGAGCGGAAGGCAGGCGACAGCGCCACGTGTCTTTAGGCGGCTTCAAAGTGCAAATACGGGTGCGCAATTCGGTAAACAGCCTGACAGTGACACATTGGTAGCTCAGCTGCTGAGAGCAGAGAATTCGTAAACAAACGGCGGAGAGTAAAAACCAAAGTTTTTTTGAGTTTTGAAAAACAATAAATTTCAGGCTTCAAATCTCAGAGCAGAGTCCACTCCTTCAGAGAGCGCCTGAGAGGGGAGAAAAGTGTCATTGTTATTTGCCCACTTCCCTTTCGATGGCGAGTGGAGAGCAACAGCACACGCATTCATATTTGAGTGAAGAAGATCCATCAATTCACGTCAAAGTCTCCAAGAACGCGTTACTTTTGATAGAATGGGGACATTAAAGTGGTTTTGAAGATGTCTGATTTTTAAGGTTAATTTTTTATGTTCTACGCAATCCAAAAATTCAAACGTTTTGAACAATTTGCTTCGTCGCGTCAATTTTAACATTTAAAGATTGTGTCGACGAATTGATCGTTTTAAAGTCAATTTGTCCTTGAACGTTTTGAATTTCAAATATCAAAAAAATTGAAAAATTAAAATTGAATTCCGTTCCTTTGAATAAAAAAGAATACGATTTTGCGCCTACGTCGTCCAAAATTATGTTCCTCAAAAATTAAAACTGACGCAAATTATCGATATCAGTTTAAGTCTATGTCTATTCAAATTTTCGACAATACAGTAACGCAATTGACTGCTAGAGCAATTAGCGATAAAATTTAGCGTTTGCTATCACAGCTGTTACAAATCAAACAAACTAAAAAAATTGCGCTTATCGCAGAAATTATCATTGAATAACGCAATAAAATCACAAAAAAAACATTCATAGCACACGTAGAAATCATACTAAAAGCCTTAAATTTAGTGCCGTCGACGTATTAGGCACTCAAAAAAATTAATAAAAAAATTATTTATTTAAAATTTAAGTATTCCGTGAATTTCTTGAATGAGCCGAAACAAGGAATTTGTCAATAAAGCTGGTCCAAAAGCCAGATTAAATAAATCGTCTTAATCACTAAACTGTGAAGATGGGAACATAATTAGTGACAAAAATTTTGAAAAATGAAGATGGTACGAATTTTTCACGCCTGACCATTCTACCATTGTAACATCAACAGTCTAAATCTATTTTTATGGTACAAAAACAAACAACTAAAAATTTGGCATCTCTCACGACCGCGCAGCAAAAACAACTAAACCTGAAGATTCTGACAAAAATAAATAAAAACCAAATTCAGAAAATCAAAATTTGGAATTTGCCTTGATAAAACCGATTTTGTCCTACAGTTCAAATGGCACAAATGATGAACAGTTGAATTGAAATGAGCTCAGATTCGCAATGAAAATTCACCTTTTGGATTCAAGGGGAAAAACCGATTTTCAACCGTTACGACTTCAATGAATTCGGCCGAATGTTTAATTTCATGTTTTGCGCGACTATAGGTACCCAGGTAAAACAAACTGGAAAGCCGTTAAATTGACAGTCTACCAAAAAAATTGTGAATGTCTTTACTTGTGTTAGAACAGACAACGGTAACAGACAAACAGATACGCATTGTCTGCTTTTGGCGCCTTTAACGACAGCAAAAGTGTAACTGTCGTCACAAATTTTCAAGATGCATATGGATCTGAAAACCGCAGAAAGGCCAAAACATATTATTGAAATGATACGGTTTTAAGTAATTCAAGTTTAAATCAGGAAAAGATACGTTTTTGGCGTCTTTAACCACCGTAACAAACTGAAAACCGGTTATTAATGCTGAACTTTGACCTACCAAAAATTAAAAATCGTGGATGCACGTACTCAGAACAGATATGAACAGATATTGTTTTGACCTCAGACAATCGACACAGACAAACAGATGCGTATTGTCTGCTTTTGGCGCTCTTAAGGACCAGACAGCAAAATTCAAATTGTTCTTACAACATTTGTAAAGAACACACAATAAAGAATCCAAAAATTGAAACTGCAACGTTGCACAAACCGCCACTTCAAACATCGAAAATATCCGTTTTTCATTAAAGGAAAAACAAGGCGAGGAATGCGCCTAAGGCCTGCAATAGTTGTGAAGGCAAAAATCCAATTTTGAAGTACATTTTCCACAATTTCCTACATTATTGACACATGGGCACCTAACGCCTCACGGCCAAGACTACGATAGCTCTTAGTGTTCCTCGGCACCCGTCACAAAGATGACTGGACGTGCACGATTGCCACACACATCCGCTTAATTCACTCATCGACCGGAAACTCGCGCGTTTATGCCAGAGATCAGCGCGTCTGAGTCCCAATCGACGGCACGTAAACAAGAATATGAGGACGCGAGCGCGAAAATGCGCGTATTTGCATAACAATAAGCGCCAATCACCATTAGCAGAAGCGGCAGAAGCAGCCATCTGTTGCCTTCTTAAACGCGCCAGCGGACGCGTCCATGGAGAGCGCTTAGTGTCTAATTCTTTGTTGACGCCACCACTTGGCCGGAACATCAAAATAACGGAAATAGCTTTTTGGTTCCGTGAATTGAGCGCAGGAAATCGATAAACGCGGCGGATGGAGCTTTTGTTGATCGGTTCACAGTAAGAGGCAAATTCGTCGGCAAAAATGTGAACGTGAGTAATATAAACTACCAAAAATGAAAAATCGCTAAATTTTTCAAACATCGAAGAAATTAAAAAATTAAAATTTTAATAAAAATTTGTTTACGAAAATAAATCATTGATTTATTTCACAACGACAACAGCGACAACGCAAAAAATTTAACGATGAAATAATAAATAAAAATAAAAATAAGAGAAATATCAAAATAACAGAAATAGTTTTTTTGTTACTGAATTGAGAGCATATCAATAAACGAAATCGATAAACGAGTGGATGGCGCGTTTGTTGATCAACTGAATAGCAAACTGTCAGTGAGCTCTCGCGCCCGCTGTTGTGATTATTGCGTGAAATTGTGATGGACGAAGAATGAGGGAATATTAGAACTGCATTAAAAGCGTGGACAACATAAACTAGAAAAATTATTAAAATTTTAAAATTAAAAAAAATAAAAATTATTAAAATTTTAAAATTAAAAAAATTATTAAAATTTTAAAATTAAAAAAATTAAAATTATTAAAATTTTACATTTTAGATAAAGCTGAATTATGAATTTTGGCAATATTGTGAGTGCGTAAGTTAAAAAAATGAAAAATATTAAATTTTAATAAATTTCAAATATTAAAGGAATCTACTAATAAATAAAACTGAACATGCTGTCCGTAACGCAATGCACTACGCGCTTTCACTCTGTCTGGCGGCGCGCGCGCGACCGGTCGTTCGAGAGTCGCACGAGGGCAAATGATACCTCATTCGACGCGGAATATTTTTGTGCGTTTTTAAAAATCACATTCACACAGTCATTTGAACCAAGAAAATTCCCGAGAAAATACCAAAATGTCAAATTGGCTCCCGTCGCGACAAAAAACACGAATATTTTTTATGCTCTCTGATCGTCTGACTCTCTTGGCGCGGGTGAACGCGCGCGTGTTGGTTTTTGGTTCTTTTGGGGTGAGCACAGAGTGTTCTGGACGTGCGGGGACTGTTTGTGGGACAATTTGGAGCAATCTGAGCTCATGCTGAATCAAACAGAGCCAAAAATGGTGGAAACTCGATGAAATCCAATCAAATCGCTGATTTCTCATGATTTGGAAGGATTTTGAGGTCTGTTGTTCTTGAAAACGTGTCAGAATGCGTGAGAAACACTCAACAAGCAACCTGCAACCAACTTTCATACAACCGTCGCGATATATGCGCACTTCGCTCACCAATCAGCCATGTTCGAATAGCCGGATGGTACCGAGCGCTCCCCTCATCTGTCTGGCCAACAGGTGGGTTGGGTGTTCAATGCCGGCCGGAGTCTCTGCATTTCTTAATTCTTCGGCCAAAAGGATTGAGAAGCGCAGCGTCTTCAGGGTACTGAGGAGCAACAAAAATTGCTCAAAATTAAGCGCGCCCGGTCAGCCACAATATTAACTTTATTTTTGACTTTTTTAATTTTGAGACAAGGCGCGAAACGCCGAACGGATTTACGATGACGAGGCGAGCCGCGGAGCGGCGAGTAAGATGTGATTGTAAGTGAAAGGCTTTGGACAGCTGCGCGAAACGCAGTTCCTCCGAGAATTGAGGAATCGGAGCCGAGAAATCTCCGAGCTCATTGCCAAACGCTTTTCAATTTAGAACCACAAGCGTCCACCTCTATGCTGAACTTAAAAATAAAAACATCTTCCACATTGCGCTTTGTGTCTAGCGTTTAAGCGCAATTCGCGCGCGAAGCCTCCGTTTATATATTCAATACCACACAAAGTGCAAAAATAAACAATAAACACTTTCCACAAGTGCAGATCGCAGTGATGAAGCAGCGATTCTCTGCGATGTTAACATCGCAATCGATAAACGCAGCGGATGGCGCTTTTGTTGATTGGCTGGAAATGAGTGGCGAGTCGTCGCGCGCCGGCTGTTGTGACCTTTTGATTTATTGCGTGAAAGTGTGATGGAGGAGGAAGAATGAGGGAGGGTCACCACTCTGCCACTGTGCTTTTGGTGGTTACAAAGACATGGGAAACACCACTTTGCGAACGAGATAAAGACGTAAAATAAAACGTTAAAAATTTGAAATAAAAAAGTATCAAAAATAAAAAACTGCATAGATGCGTTTGCTTGCCAAACTGCTAAGCAGGCAAAAACCAAAGGTTTTGTTGTAACTAGGAGCAACAGGTCAGTTCAAAAACTGAACAAATCAAAAAATGAACCATAATTCCATGTATACGAAGATGGTTTTTTTGAAGATACGAAGACAAAAAGGTCGAGAGCGATTAGATGAAAAAGGGGTGGTTACCAAAAATTGTCATGGAGGTCTCCTTTGTATTAATGTGCCGCTACGATTAAGGAAACCTTTTATATCGACGGTGCCCATATCCGGTTCACAAAAAATAAAATCTATTGTGATTCTTGCAACGCTCGTTTAAAATTTAACAGCATGACTTGTTTCTGCATAGAATTAACGTTTTTGTGTTTGCAATTGTGATATGATTTTATCAGCTAACATGATTTCGCTCCATGTTTCCTGTAATCATCAATAGTTGTCACCAAAACGCTGTCCAACCGACAAAAAAATGAACAAATTCCATAATTCCATTTTCACGAAGATGGTGCGACAAAATCAAGCATTTAACCACAATGACCACAAAGAATGGCTCTGTTGTAATGCTTCAGCCATTTATGTTAATCGACATTATAATCGAGCCGAGTAAAAATAACATGAAAACATGCAGTGTTATAAAGACGGTAAGAAAATTTAACAGCATGACTCGTACTTGCGCGGATAAAACGTTTTTGTTTTTGCAATTGTGATATGATTTTATCAGCTAACATGATTTCGCTCCATGTTTCCTGTAATCATCAAGAGTTGTCACCAAAACGCTGTCCAACCGTCAAAAAAAGAACAAATCCCTGTTTACGAAGATGGTGCGACAAAAATGTCTGCCGTCAGTACTCGACCGTTGTTTTGTTTTGAACAGCGTTTATTGACTTTTTTATTTGATTCTGATGCCATAAGAGTTCATCGCCACCTCGAATTAGTCTTGATTGAAACAGAGGTTTGTGGGCGATTGGCTAAGAAAAACAAAAAATTCGCGTTTTGCCAACGCGCGCCAAATTTCAAGTCGAAGTCAATCGTGAATTTTCATCAATTCTGGTCTTGCGTTTGCTTGCCAAACTGCTAAGCACGCAAAAACGAAAGGTTTTGTTTTAACTAGGAGCAATTCAAAAGCTTAAGTGAGTGAACTCAGGCATCCAAAAGGAATCCATATCTTGCATACATGAGTTGTTCACAAAAATGCTGCTTTGACCTCCCATGTACAGCGGAAATTGTTTAGAGATCGACTGAGAGACTGAAAATTTGAATTGAAATTCTGTTAATTGAAAACAAAACATGAATTCAGACTGTATACCAAAATGAGGTATTGCTGCTGTGCGCACAGTCGAATATCCAAAAATCTAGTATTTGGTTCAATTAAGAACTTGATGTTTTAATAATGCATCATATTGAATCGCATTAATCTACATTTAAAATAACGTAGCATATAATGCTTCCAAAGAAGCCACACTCAAAAATGCGCTTTTCCAGTTTTCCATGAAGTCACGACACAAAATTGTGCTGAAGCTTAACACACCATGTAATTTTAAATAATTCTATTAAAGACGTTCGTTGAAAGGTCACCAAACATGACCAAAAATTAAAGTAAAAACAAATGTTTTTAAAGCAAAACGTGCGATGCGTACGAATGGCGACGTCATGACACAATGTAAGTTTAAATAATTCTCTTATAAACGATTGCTAAAAGTTCACCACTTCAAAAATACAAAACTATGCAAGCGATCGATGATGCTGTTGTTTAAATTCTTTTACAGCCTACGGCACTGAGTTGAGTTTAGAGTTTTTGTTCAATGTCGTTAACAACACAAAATATTTTTGAAAAAATAGAAAAAAATAAAGGCGACGTTATGCGTTAAGCATTTAAACCCAAATGTCCAAGTCAAAAAATTATCATGGACTCACAAAATGTTCACAAAAAGTTCTCACCAAAAGTTCACAAAAACTAAAACTTTTATGATTCTTATGATTTATGCTCGTTAGAAATGTCTTAAGTTGCGGTAGCACCCTGCTTCAAAATAACATAACCTTTAGCAAAATTGCAGTTGTGTGAACTCTAATAGTATGGATTTCATTATTGTGTTTAACAGCTGTCCTTTGACTACTGCTTGCTGCTTGCTGTGTTAAATCGAATGAAAGAACACCCCCAAAAAATCGGTAAAACTAGAACGTAATGTGTCTGAAAGAACCGCATTATGAGATGAGCCTCGGAACCCCCAAAAAATTGAATTGCTGCTTAGTGCAAAACGAGTGCAAAACTAGTTCACATCACAATCTAATTTTTTGTCCCTCGTTGTTTTCATAGAGATTTGCTTGTTGTGCTTAAAAACGAGTGAAAAAAGACTATGTTTCTCCATCTCTCCGCCTGTCCTTTGACTCTCCGCTGACTATGTTTCACGTCTAAAAATCTGTGTTAAAACATCGAAATGAACAATAAAAAAACAAGAAAAACAGCACGACAAATATTCAAAAAAATCTTCAATCCTTGTTTGAGGGACATCAGCCACAAACGTTTCAAATTCGAAAGCCATCGTTACGCTGCAAATCGCTCCATTCCGAAGCTCCGAACCCAAATAAATAATAGCGTATTCGTGATGTGTTTGCTTGACAAGCAATCTTCTAAACAGGCAAAAGCTCAAATATTGTTTGATTTTGGAGCAAGAAGTCAGTTAAGACGAAGCACTTTGGAGTTAATGGAAAATCTTGATTCTTGAAAACTCGGATGAAGCCACAAAAATAATATCAAATCCACTGGCCTGCTGTTCACCCATCAATCGACCGAAATCATCAAACTGTTTGTACTTTATGAAGTAAACTCCTGAAAATGGAGAATTTTCAAAAGGCGAAGATATTCCTGGCAAAAATAAAATAAAAAACGTGCATTTCACTAAATTACCACAAAGAGTGGCTCTGTTGCTGTTTAACCAAGGTATGAGTTTCTGACCCACCTGGCGCTTTCAGCCGACCCGGAGGTGCTCAAGAAAAGCAAAAATTGTCTATTTCAACGCGAAACTAGTAAATATCATATTTGTATTTGTTTGTCAAAAGTTTAAGTGGGTGAACTCATGCATTCAAAAGGAATTCATGATCGCTGCAAAAATATTGCTTTCACTTCCCATGGACACCTGGAATTTTGAATTTCCTTGGCTCATATGGCTCAGAACGATGTGAGTATGATTTTTAAAAGCGCACAAAAATATTCCGCGTCGATTGAGTTATCACTTGGCCTCGTGCGTCACTCAAACGGCCGGTCCCGCGTGCGCCGCCAGACAGTGAGAGCTCATAGTGTACAGGGGGACGCACATCCGCGTTCAGTTTTATTTATTAAGTAGATGTTTCATAATTGACTACTTGAAGTAAGGAACAGTGTCGATGCATTTTGAGACTTTATTGCAATGCGAGGTCAACAATTTTTCTGCGCGCTTTGAGTTTTGTGAAATTGGAATTTTGTGAAATTTGCTAGACTGAGAATGTAAACTGAGATTGTCGTCATTGTCAAATCGTCATTGTCAAAAAATTACTCTTAACTTGTTAATTGGCTCTGAACTTAGTAAGAAAAAAGAAACTGCTGTTTAGAAAGGTGGAGGAGTCTGCTTTTGACCTAGAAGTAAAACCAAAGAAATTATTGCTGTGATTTTCTGACCCCAAATTCTTCAAAAAGCAGACCGTCTGCTCGCCAACGAGAAAGAAGAAAAGCAGAGATAAAATTGCAAAAATAAAGCAATAAAAACCAGTAAATTCATCTGACTGCAGGGTATCAGCAGAAATCACGTATTGATGCTGGGTAGCTATATCATATCCAAAAAAAGATATGGATGAGTTTTATTGATTGTTGCATCTGTAGTAGCCGATATACAATGTGTTTGCTGTTTAACAGACCAAAAATAAACTTTTCAGAGTCGAAAACTGAGGTCTAGACTTATGTTGAACAGTTTAATTTAACGCATAACCTACTTTGTGCCGAGTAGTTGAGTCAAGTTAGCTTGGTGTTTAAAAAATACATCATAATGTATCGCATATACAACAACGCACGATGCTTCTAAAGAACCTATGTATGTACAACCAAAAAGACCCTTTACCAGTTTTCCAACACTTTGGACACCAAAAATTTTGACTTTTTTTATGTTTATGTTCTCATGGTTCTGCACATGAGTGGGTGCGTGTTGAGACAAGAACAAGTATAAATCAGTGCAGGACTGCCGCATAGAAGCTTAATATCATTTTATATCATGAGTGTAGAGCTTTCAGACAATCCAGTTCTAGTGGTCATTCATCCGGTAAACCATAAACCATACATAACAGTGCTGTTTTCACGCGTTTTTGTGAGGTAACGAATCAAGCAACATTGCAAAAATCAAGCAACAAAGAAACCAACCAGAAACAGGCACACTTCAAAGAATCATTTGGATTGGTTCGCATTACGACAAAAATATTTTTAAGGACTTTGATTATTGAGAAGGTTGAATACCCAAAAAATTGTATAAAACGATTGTGTTCATAGAATTAAGCATGCTTCAACAACCAAACTCGAAAAAGTTGGTGTTTTAAAGCGATCGACTCGATCAAGGCAGGGCTACCGGACAGACAGAACAGTAATGCGTGTAACAAAAATTGCCTCAATTATACGTTCATGTGACAGTTTTGACAGAAATTTGAGAGAAGAAAAAGTAAAGAAAAATCTTAAAATCTTCAAAGTTTTACATTAAACCTGAACTTTGTGATAAGCAAAAATTAAATTATCTTCTCGTTTTTCTGAAGATTAAATGTTAAAAGCAATTTGATCCAGTTTAAGGCACAATCAATATGCAGAACAAACAGCAACAGTAATGTAGCCAGCTAAAGTCAGCGTACAATTAGAATGCAAATCTTCGTTTTCTGGTTTTTGCTTTCATGCTTGAATTGTCAAAATATCAAAATTTAAAGACAGGAAAACTTGAAAATGTCTAACTTGATTATTTTGTTAACAAAAATGATTAAATTGAACTGAAATTGAGGTAGAACATATCGGCTCGACTATTTCACAGCTTCTTAGTCGAGAGTCTCTATGATGCGTCCATCAACCACTACCAAAAATTAGTGAAAACAAACTTCTTCTACGTGAAATTTGAGCAGGTTGTATAGCCAAAAAATTGTATAAAACGATTGTGTTCATAGAATTATGCATGCTCCAACAACCAACCTCGAAAAAGTTGGTGTTTTGAAGCGATCGACTCGATCTAAACCACAAAAAAATTAAGATTTTTCAAATATGAACTTTAAGTTGAATTGAAATTGAACATGCGGAAAGTGAAAACGATCGTTAAAACGTAAATCCCTGTGTTCGTAACTCTACAATCAAAAATTGTAATAAAAATAAAGCAAAACTGCTTCAGCAAGCCATCGATGCTTTTGTACAAACTCTTTTGGTTCGCCTTGTGATCTCTATCGAAAAGTTCAACTCCTGGTGGAAAATGCCAAAAATACTTCATCATGAAGTAATCGTTAAAAATTGAAATTGCGCAATTTGCTAAGACGCGAAGACTGACTGAAGCTTTCCGAAAAAGGCCGTTCTCAAAAATAGGAATTTTGTAATTTGAACTGAACTGTAAATGTCCGAAACGCTTGAAACGTTGATGAATGTAGCTTAGCTTAGGTAACTGAGCTTAGTACTGGGTGAAGATCAACAATGACGCAAGAAATTAGTAGCAAAAATAAAATAACATTTACACAGTCAATTCATCTGAACTGTCCTAATCATATGTCAAACAATATGTACATAGTGGAGTAACCCAATAGCTGTTTTAAAAAGAATATTTTGAGTGATGGACTACATTGGCTGGCTAATTGGAAGACTATGTTGACGTTAAAATTGATGAACTGTTTGTTTGCTGTTTAACAGACCAAAAATTAGCGTGCACTCCAAATGTTTCTTAAATGCTCGTATTGGCCAGCACAATACGACCACACGCACAGAGCGATCGATGCTTTAGCATAAACTCTTTTGCCATGTTTCCGTTTTGAACCAAAACAAAGACGAAAACAAGAATCGACAAAAATTTTGGAACAATCGTTTTGGTAAAATTTTTTTCTTACTTAATCGCACAACTGACACGTGTCACTGGGCTCAAAAATTGATTAGTCTTTTTGACCTTGATCTGATTAGCCTGATCTTCTTAGCATAAAGTTGAAAGCTGAAAACCGACACAATTCAGTTTACCTATTTTCAATTGGTCTGCACGTTGTCATCATAACGTTGCATCACAAGCGGATACCAAAACAGACCAAGACCAAAACAGGTATCAGGCAGAGAGCAAAAATTTTGAAATACTCGTTCGAATAAATCGTTGTTTGGAAACATCCGATGCAAACAGTGCCCACTACAAAAGGCGACAAAAAATTCTTTTCTTACTGAATCGCACAACTGACACGTGCCAGTGGCCTCAAAAAATTGATTAACCTTGATCTGATTAGCCTGTTCTTCTTAGCATAAAGTTGAAAGCTGAAAACTGATTTATTTCAATTTATCTATTCTCAATTGGTCTGTACGTTTTTCAGTTACATCTTCATCATGCAGTGAAATCACAAGCGGATATGATTACGTCATGTCATTTTCGTCCAATAATTACGCAAACCAAATAGGTCCAGTTGAACAAGTTTCAACAATTCAAAAATGTTTCATAAAAAGATGAAAAGAGGACTGAAGCGACGATTAGTTTAGTTTAATTCGATTTGAGGAGATGATCCGAACGTACTGCTAAATTGTTAATCAGAAAACGATTGAATCTTAGTATCTTTGCAAAAAATCACAACTAAAACTTAAAAACTGAACTTAAACATAACTCAAACTTAAACTTAACATAACTTTAAAAAAGTGGGTGCTGAATCTAAAAGTGCAAAGAATGTAAAAAAATTACATTCTTCGCACTTTGGCCGATTTTACGTTAGAAGAAATGGTTTAAGAACAATATGATGTTGAGAAAGTCAATGTCAATGAACGGTACAAAGACCGCTTAAAAATGAATTGAACGATGTTTGAAGCATCGTAACAAAAATTTCAATGAACAAAACCCGCTTTAAATTGAATTGAAGGATGTAATGTGAAGTGTTGTACTCATGAGGACGACAAAGATGCCAAAAAATTCAATAAAAACGACAATAATTGGCCGACAAAACTCGCCAAAATGTGAACGCAAGCAGCTAGCAGTGTTTAAAGAGTTGCATTTGCCATTCAACGACATCATTTCGTTTACTCTTCTAGCAGTAACCCATGCTGTCAGGATTACCAAGTCATGGTCAAAAATACAGCAATAAAGCTAAATTGGCTGATAATGAATTCCCAAATGTTTGATAAAATTGCAGATGATTCGACAAGCATCAATGAATGCAGATGTTCATGCATCCAGAATTCCTTCTAATCTACAAGCATTAAAACAATTTATTTCGCGATAAATAAATTCACATTTTATTCTTTCATTCCTTCAAAAATTTTACAGTTTCTTCGTTTCTATTTGGCAGGCAACTTGCGTGATTGTGTAAAAGCAAAAAAAATCAAATTTACTAAATTAACTAAAAATTCTAACCTCCGTATAACACAGAAATACGAGAACACCGTGTGTTCAAAAATTCGCAATTCAATAATCTAACGGGTCGTTTTGAAAGCGTAAAGAGCACACAATTCAGAATCCGAAAATTCACCTTGCAGAGTCAACGACGGTTTGGTATTCTTGTAAACATATAAAGTTCTGAAAATCGGAATTCAAGCATGTTTAGTTTTTATAGTTGTTACGACGCCATAATTTATGAACAGTTTTCGTTGTCTAGACTACCACGAGCGAAAATAATTGTGAAAATCAAACTTACCATCAAAAATTAACCAAACTTTTTTTAAATCAAACTGTGATGCTGTGATGTAAAACTGTGATGTACAAGTTCAATAATCTAACGGGTACCCACGTAAAATCAAACTGAAAACCGGTAAATTGATGTTAGATACTGATCTCAGCTTCAAAAAAAATTAAAAATCGTGGATACTAAAAACAGATATTGTTTTGACCGCAGACAATGGACACAGTCAAACAGATGCGAATTGTCTGCTTTTGGCGCTTTTAATTACCGGACAACAAAACTGATACTGTTCTTACAACAAAAGCGTAAATAGCACACAATTCAGAATCCAAAAATTCACCTTGCAGAGTCAACGACGGTTTGGTATTCTTGTAAACATGTAAAGTTCTGAAAATCGGAATTCAAGCATGGTTAGTTTTTATAGTTGTTACGACGCCATAATTTATGAACAGTTTCCGATGTCTAGACCACTACCAAAAATCTACCACTACCAAAAATAATTGTGAAAATCAAACTTACCGTCAAAAATTAACCAACAAACATTTTTTAAATCAAACTGTGATGCGTAGAAGTGTGTGCACCCCAAAAAATATTACTTAAATGCTCGTTTTGGCCAGCACAATAGATCACACGCACAGAAAATCTACACAGTTCGGCAAACGGATGTTTTCGTATAACTTCTTTTGTTAGCACCAGCTCTATTAAAAGTTGAATGATGAACATTAAAATCTACGATTGATTTTTTGAAGAATAAAAATGTTCCAAGAATGTTGCTCTAGGAGACCGAGTCACGGTGTTCGATAAACAAGTAACTTTTCAAATCTAAATTGTGCAGTCAAATTGCAATAAGCGGATGGGACGAAAACAAGCCCCGCACATAAAAAAAGACCTTAAAACAAAACGTGTCTTTTGGTCCTTAAATTCAGAAACCAAATAGATCAAAGTAGCGCATGAATTGGCATCAGTGAGAATTGTTCAAAAATGTTTCAAAACTAGATGCAAACTAAGCTAAAGAAACTATTAAGCCGCAGTTAAAGAATTTAAGAGAATTCTCAGCCATTTACACCGTGAGAAAAGAATCTAAATTCTGAATTGGTCTACTTTTAATGTGAGTTTTAGATCTGGACAAGATTAGCAATTAGTCGAGATGCAATGGTCAACAGAAAATACCTGTTCAGCTGGTAGAATGAAGAACCATGTTTGTGAATCTGTGAAAGTTTACTTTAAATAAACGCTAAGGTGGCGAACAGTTGCGCGACGTGGTTTTTAATTATCTGGTAAGGTACAAAGAAGGATGATTCCGACAAAAATGTAAAAAAATTTGTTGACTAGATTAATAAATCTACATTAAATTTAACAATCTAAAAGTCTAAAAGTCTGAATATACTTAAAGCTCACAGCGACCATCTACCAATACTTCAAAAAACACTTTAAATACTTGACTTTTTATCTAGATCAACAGACAAAGAAATAACAAAGCTACACAAACCTTGAAAGCTCAACTTGGTCATGTTTACGTCTTTAACGTTGACCAAAACTGGAATCGGCCAGACGGCAAAAATTTGGGAATGCTTTTGAGGTATAACGGAAAAGTCAAAAATCAATCTTCATGTTAAAGGATACTGTTTTTACAACGCAGAAATCCATATTCCGGGTAACTTGAGCTTGACGTTCGCATCATGCACCAAAACGGGCATTGGAATGCCCGTTTTGGTGCATAACCAATCAATATTCAACAAATCGGAAGGATCGTGAGGAGAACAGGGCTCAACGAACGCCGCAAAACTTATAAATCGTCTTTTCCCACTGAATCGCACAACAGACGCCTGACAAACAGCGGCTAAGCAAAACGATTGGATCATTAAGGAATTGCGTATAACGCCTGATCTTCTTAGCATAACTCTTAAGACTGAATCGATTAAATTTACCTGATCTTCTTAGCATAACTCTTAAGACTGAATCGATTAAATTTACCTTTTCTCATTTTTCCTTAAGATTTTCAGTTACATCTTCATTCTCGTAAGCATTCCTTCGTGAGCACGTTGTATCATTTACGATTGGATTGGACTAAAGCGGCTATTATACTGCAGTCGATAAAATTCAGAAATGTACCAGTGTGTTGACACCGGAAGCAAGCAGAGTCAAATTCAGAATTGTTCTATTTTTTATGTCAATTTAAGATTGATGTGGTCAAGATCGAAGATCGGATGAACAACAAAAAATGAACAGTATTTGTTAAAGAATCAAACGTTCTCTAAAACGGCGCAAACTACAACTCGGCGTCTTGTCATTGTGCTCATAATGGCGACAAAGTTGACGCATGCAGCTTGCAGTGTCAGCGCAACCATCCGCCACTTGAACGTATCGAAGCGCAGGTATTTGGGACCTTAAAAAAATAATAGAATGCTAGTTTTGGGGTATAGTAGCAGCAGAAATCAAAAATCTGACTTCAAGTTAAAAGGTATAACGCCATCTTTCGGGAAACATAAGCTCGATCATCCTCATCAAAAATTGTTTTCATTTTTAATTTAAACGAAAACAGGAGCCGGGCAGCGTCAGCAAAAATTTTGGAATATTCAACTAATTGTTCGGAAAGATGCAAACGGGGTGCACCGAATGGCAAAAAAATACTTTTTTTCTTTCTTTTTTCTTTCTTCTTACAAACAGCAAGTATAAAATCTTAATTTAACTTTCCGAAACTCGACAAGTGCTTGTCAAAAGTTTGCCCGACAATGTCCTGATACGAAATGCAGCAAGCAAAAAATAGTTTATGTTACTGTAAGATTGTAAGATTATTTCGTTTACTCTTCTAGGAGTAAGCCATGCTGTCAGAATTACCTAGTCATGGTCAAAATCAAAGCAATTGCGTGTAACAAAGCTAAATTGGCATTATCCCAAGATGTAGATGTACCAAGAATTCCTTCAAGTCTACAAGCATTAGAACAGTTCATTTCGTTAATTTCGATTGCAACACTATGACAATGTCGGTGGACTTGAATGATTTGAATGGAAAGACTAAAGCCATGCTCCAAAAAATATCACAAAACACACTGAATCACGACATGAGTGAAGTTTGGTGTTCAACGACAGCAATTCATTTGCTACACAAAATATATACAAAAATATTCTACCAGTAAAACACAAACAGTAAATTTCAGTTAATCGTGGTAAGCTAAAATTGTTGTTCAAATAACGATCAAATCTTAGTGAAATTGTGGTGAGGGATTCAAGAAAATCAATGTCGATTAATTCCCCAAATTATTATTCAAAAAATATGATTTGTTCTTATCTTCATTTTTTATGATACGCGAACGCAAAACGAAAAAATAAAATAAAATAAACAATCAATGCCATAATTAAAAAAAATCAAAAAATCATATTTAATATCTGAAAATAGTCCTTGATACTTCAATAAACGCATTTGTACTTTAGAAATTTTTAGCCAATAAATTTAGAAATGAATTTGAAAACGGAACTACGCCGGCTAACAATGCAAGTCTGTAGGTAATTTCAAATTATTTTCAAATACCAAAACTATTGAATTGTTTTAAAAATGTTTTCAGGTAACAGCTACAAACTACTTCTTTGCACTCATCGCTAGTCGGCAAGATCGATGCCGGACCAAAAAAGTCTAAAGTCTAAATCTTTGCGCCAAAAAATTATCTAGTCGGAGTAAGCCATGCTGTCAGAATTACCTAGTCACGTCAAAAATAAAGCAAATGCGTGTAATAAAGCTGAATTGGCATTATCCCAAGTGTTTGATAATTTTGTAGATGATTTGACAAGCGCCAATGAATGCAGATGCTGATGCGTCCGGAATTCCTTCTAGTCTACAAGCAATAAAACAATCATTTCGCGATTGTAACTCCATGGCAAGCTCCAAAAATAATTTTACAGTTGATTCTTTCACAGTTCATTCAAAAATTTCATAGTTTTTCTACCTTTGTTTCTATTTGGCAGGCAACTTGCGTGATTGTGTAAAAGCAAAAAAAGCAAATTTACAAAAATTAACTAAATTTTTCAAATCAATGCACGTTTTGCATGATGGCCTAACAAGACATAAAGGCCTTAACAATTGAAATTTGTGGATAACAAGTTCATATAACGACAAGTCGGTGTGTTAAAGCAAATTGCATAAAAGTACAAAACCGAGCTTACTACTGGATGAGATCAAAAGATCAAACGTGATTACCGCAAAAATTGGTGCCCAGACACTTCGGTAACAGACACTTCGGTAACTGACACTTCGGTAACAGATACATCGGTAACAGACACTTCGGTAACTGACACTTCGGTAACAGATACATCGGTAACTGACACTTCGGTAACAGACACTTCGGTAACAGGATTCTACGGAGACAAATCCCTCCGATGACTCACTACCGGATTCTGAGCTTGGACACTTCGGTAACTGACACTTCGGTAACAGACACTTCGGTAACAGACACTTCGGTAACAGACACTTCGGTAACAGACATTTCGGTAACATGATTCTAAGGAGACAAAATCCAAAGACAAAAAGACAAAAACACTTCTTAAGCGAAAGTCTTTAGCGCAACGACATTCTCGCGGTAAACGCGCAGTGAAAACTGGAGACTGTTATGCCTAAGTAAGTCTTATCTATTTGTTACAAACAGAACTATTTTATTTAGCAACACAAACACTTAAAAAATCAACAATTAACAAAAACATTAAGAACAAAAAAACTCAGAATTTTCTGCACAGATACCCTATGTAGACAACAACGGGGAGAAGGAGTCCGAAGCCGATGAGCGCAAAGTATGTCTTGAAGTAGCGGATGAAGAAGGTCGTTTCGTTGAGGAAATCCCAATCCTTCGGTTCGATGGTCTCCAGCTCGATCATGAGCCCCTTCGTCTTTCCGAATGACGAAAAATTTCGTTTATTCTTTAAAAACCTTGTCTATGTGTAGTTTTAAGCATATCAGAGAAAGCGGAGCCGATCTGTGCACGAACAATGTACGACATCGAGGAAGAGATCATCGGCCCACTGATACGACTTGAAACTCTCTATGTCAACAAATCGCAAACACATTTGACCTCAATGATCAGGAACAACACGGATCTGTACAAGCGCATGGCACAGGACTTATTGGAGGCCAACTGTCGAAGCAAAAATTCATCTTAACTACACTGAACTTGAGAAAACAATCACTCTAGTTGAGTAAACGGATAGATGTGTTAAAAACAATCTTTGGACAGCTGGATTATGATTATGAAGTTGATTGTTGATCCATGTTAAAATTTTCAAAAATTAGATTAGATAAATTCAACATGAAGTAATCGTTAAAATTGAGAACTGCCCAATTCAATCAAATACGCGAAGATAGTGCGCAAAGTGCGCAAAGACTGACTGAAGCTCCGAAAAAAAGAATGTACATAACTGAGCTTAGTACTGGATGAAGATTAACAATGACGCAAGAAGTCTATAGCAAAAATAAAATAAATAACATTAACACAGTTAATTCATCTGAACAGTCCCATTCAAATGTCAAAATCACAAAAATGTAGTTGAGTATGATTAAAGATATGGTTTAATGGTTTAATCGTTTAATTTTTAAAGATATGGTATAATGGTTTAAGGACAATATTGTGTTAACAAAGACGTCAATGAACGGTACAAAGACCGCTTAAAGATGACTTTAACGATGATAATTGAAGTATGGTAAGCATCATCTCAAAAATTTCTAAAACCTAGAACTAAAACCGGTTTAAAAATAAATTTAAGGATGTAATGAGCTGTACTCAAAATGGCGCCAAAGTTTTAAAAAATCCAATAAAAATGAGAATTTAAAAGAGTCGCACTT
This sequence comes from Steinernema feltiae, assembly GCA_007213375.1. Lineage (NCBI taxonomy): Eukaryota > Metazoa > Nematoda > Chromadorea > Rhabditida > Steinernematidae > Steinernema > Steinernema feltiae. The sequence continues at coordinate 11,574 of MQUG01003849.1, read as the reverse complement.
GCCATTCAATAATACCATTTCCTTTACTCTTCTAGGAGTAAGCCATGCTGTCAGAATTATCTAGTTATGGTCAAAAATAAAGCAATTGCGTGTAACAAAGCTAAATTGGAATTATCCCAAGTGTTTGATAATTTTTGTTTGATAAATGATCCGGCAAACGCCAATGAATGCAGATATTCGTGCATCCAGAATTCCGTCTATTCTACAAGCATTCATTTCGCGATTGCAACTCTATGACGTTGGAAAAAAAAGTTTTGAGTAGTTTTTTGTAGTTTTGTTTTGTAGTAGTTTTTACTCGCAACCAGTTTTTTCTGACCTTGGTTTCTATTTGGCAGGCAACTTGCGTGATTTTGAAAAAGCAAAAAAAAAGGCAAATCTACTAAAATTAACTAAAAATTACGAATCGATGCACGTTTTGCAATATGGTTTTGCCTAACCAGACTTAAAGGCTTCAACAATTGAAATTTGTGGATAACGAGATCATATAACGACAAGGTTATAAATCGAATCCACTTAATATCAAAAAAAAATTGTCTGAATCTCACAACTGTCATGTGTCAGAAGAAGACACTGGGCAATCCAGTATGGCGAAACCAAAAAAATTGATTAGTCATCGATTAGTTGACCATGATGTTGATCTGATTAAAGGCTATAGATACCGAGATCATATAACGACAAGTTTAAAAATCTTGCATCGAATCTACTGACTTTTATCAAAAATGAAACGTTAAAATATTTGAAGAAATTGGGTGACCAGTAACATCTGACAAAAATCGATTCGATACGGGCACAAAACCACGCAATCCTACATAATTCATGCCAGTTGTTTGTATCTTAATTTAATTTTTTGTTCAACTTCAAAAGGTCACGTATAATCTCTTTTTTAAGGAAAATAGCCTGCCAAAGACCAAAGACCAAAGTCCGGAAGACCAAAAAATTTGAACTGCTTGATTGAAATACTGTTGATGAAGATCAGTCACCACAAAATGTGATGCCCACAATAAGACAATAAGACACATCTTTATTACTCAACCAGGATACTATAAATCGCGGAATACAACGCGAAAAAATTCATTGTCAAAGAATTGAAACGACGAAAAAGCTCAATAAAATTTAAAAATCGACCAAAACTATTCATTTATTCTTTGAAAATTACTCTCCAATTGAATTTTGCAGCGTTAAAATTTAACTATAAGTTTAAGACCACAAATAAGTAAATCATTTTACAAAACTTTTACAAAGAGAATTAGAGAATTACACCAGTTTTAAATAATTCATATTCATATAAATTCAAATGATTTAATGATGCGTTGGTAATCCTAAGGCTTGTTGACAACTGCTAGTCTAAACAACTGAACCAAAGAAGAACTATTGTTAGTTTAGTTTTTGACTTTGGTTTCTATTTGGCAGGCAACATGAGTGATTTTACGGCAGTTAGAGTCTAAAGCCTTGTCGTCCAAAAATAACACGCTTTACGCTTGAATCATGTACAACAGATTTCGAATTTCAAAGCAACAAATCTTGAGTGAATTGCAAAAGTAATTGAAATTGAATGCTGGAATTGCTCAACGCATACTATCACACCGTCGGAAGTTACCCGTCGCTGATCGTTGTCCACATCAAAACTATTCGTAAGGCTATTATATCCAATGATTAGGGGCCCGATTCAAGTGTAGGTTCATGTGTTCATGTCGTTCAACTTATTACTCAAAAATATGATTTTTTTCTAACCAAAATTCGATTCAATATTATTGTCGCTTCAACCTAGTAAATGTCAAGGCGGAGGCTGCCACACAAAATTAAAGTCAAATGCAAAACCAGTTATGGTAACTTTGACAATTTTTCACAAATCAATATTCACCTTGTTTAGCTCTACTGCAACGAGATCTATGCTGCCAAAAAATGTGATTATCTTCAAACCCTTAAAATTGTTATTTTAAATACAAAAATCATTCGGAGCAACAATTAATTTGCCGAAATGGGTACCAAAAATCTAAATGTTAGTTCTAAACACGGCTTCAGCCCAAACGCAGCTTGTTTGTTGTTTGTTTGTTCAAGAAATTGGTGTTTTGAAAAAATTGATAACATCCAAAAACTAATGGTTGACCACCCGAGTAAATAATAAATGCGTTATTTTGCTTCTTGGTCTAGTGACCGAATTACAACATTGGATAATTCGTGTTGGTTCCTCATTTGATTCCGTTGTAAAGAGCCAATGTTTGTATCGGATAATATCAGTTAAGGGATGTGAGAGAGTAAAATTTGTTAACAAAAATATAGAACTTTGAACGATCGGAAAACCTCTTAAGCTTGCCTATTCCAAAACGCATCTTCCGGTTCTTCCGGCCACTATTGCTAAAAGACAAAACCGTTTTTTTGCAGGCAAAAAACAGCTAATTGATATATTCGTTTCCGTGATTCATGTTACTTTGGTTTAAGGCCATGAAAGTCAACCTCCTTTAATATTTTTTTGGGATTACGGAAGTTTTGGTTAAATTGCTAAATAACATGTCCAAAAAAATGTGCGCGCAATAACACAAAAATAAGATTTGTGTTTACAGCGTTTCAGTCAATCGTACCAACAGTAGTCGCCCGTAAAGAAAATATGATGTAAGACTATTTGCTAAATGCTATTTGACTGACTAAAGGCAGAAAGGTAGAAACGCAAAAGTAGAAACCGCAAATTGTGAAGCCGATATGGCCCAAGTATAAAGTGCAAAGTTACTCTGGATTGTCAAAAATACATTTTCGTGTCTCAATTTAATTTTTTGTAAACTGCAAAAGGTCTGCAAAAGGTAACATCGAGGTTTGGATTCCGATAGCCAAAAAAAATTTGATTTATAGGTTTTTCTCAAACAAAGACAAAAAAGTAAAAAAGAAGATTATTGAAGAAAAAAAAACAAATTGATTTCAAATTTAACAAAAATTTAACGCTAAAATATAACAAGGGATCAGGACGATGCGCTCGTGGAAACAGTGCAAATATTGGACTGATTACGGCATTAGACGCAGACGCAACAAAATCGATTTGTGGATTGCTTTGTTGATTTTCTCTTCTGGCGCTTTTTGCGATGTCCTAAATGCCCTCATAATTGTTCGCGATGAACGCGGTTCCATAACAGTAAGATTAAAATAATGAAAACAGTAGATGCGTAGATGGTTTATGACAGTAATCAACTGAACCAGCGAGAAAATCTCACCTCCAAAAATTTGAGTAAAATAAATTATTAAAAATTAGTTGATTATTAAAAAGATTCTTTATTTGTAATTTACTAAAATTATTTGAGTCAATGCAAATTTAGAATCGACAACTTTTTCTAAAAGGTCACGAATTTCTCACCCCTCGACCATTGTACCGTTAAATCTATTTTTGTCTTACAAAAACAAACAACTAAAAAAAGTGTCTTAATTCTTATTTTGGCATCTCTGAATACCGCAGAGCAAAAAAAACAACGAAAGCTGAAGTTTGAGACAAACTATAGATGAACAACAAATTCGGAAAACCAAAAAACAGATACCAAAAGTTGGGACTTGCGTTGATAAACCTTTTTTTTAATTACCTTAAAACTTAAATTAAACCTTAAAACCTTAATTTTTTTCATAAAAAGCTACGTTCAAGGTTACATGTTGAAAATGTATAGCGTTTGCAAAAATAATTATTCGTTCAAGTTTAATTTTTCAATGTAGATCCAGCCTGAAATTTGTTATGAACCAAAGATTTTACAAGCAAAGGCTTATAAAATGTGAAGTTTTGGAATATCGGAATTTTGGCTGTTTAGCTTTATAGTTGTTACAAACTCATTAGAGCTGAAGACATCATGTATGAACAGTTTCCAATGTATAGACAACTAGCAAAATCAAACCTACCACCAAAAAATATTTTTTTCTTTGAATAAATTTTTTGTCAAGCAAAACTGTGATGCGTGCAAGTGTCTGCACTTCAAAAATGTTACTAAAATGCTCGTATTGGCCAGCAAAATAGATCACGAGCACAAAACTCTACGCTGTTCTGCCAGCGATCGATGATTTTTTATTCAAATTCCTTTGTTAGCACCAACTATATCCTAAACCGGCGTCGGTCTAGGATGCAAAAAAAGAGCAGACGGTATAGCCCACCAAGTTTTTCGCAATTTGGATGATCTACTTGATGCGCGAATTGGACAACAGCAATTAATGAACACCCGAAAAATGCCTGATCTTCTTAGCAAAAAGCACACACAGTATATTTTGGTTCAATAATTACACAAACCAAATAGGTCAAAGTTGCCGAAGAAGTCGCATCAAAGTTCTGCGTTCTGCGATAAAAGCAACTCAAAGCGACCACAGCTCTTCAAAAATCACTTTAAATATATGACTTTTTACTCTCGATCAAAACAGAAAGAAATAACGAAAATTTTTAACGTTCTAAAAATCTTGAAATCTCGGTTTGGTCACGTTTACGTCTTGAACTTTGACGAAAACAAGACTCGGTGAATAGATGGAAAAAACATTGGAATGCTCGTTTTGGGGTATAACAATAAAAATCAAAAATTCGGCCTTCAAGTTAAAAGATACGTTCCTATAACGCCATCTTCCGGGAAAAGACTTTCGCATCAAAAAATGTTTCCATTTTAAATCTAAACCAAAACAGAAGCCGGCCAACTGTCAACAAAAATGGATTAACTTGATTTATTAAAACTAGACTAAACGACGACAAGACCGCAGTGATGCATTTCAGAAAACTCTCGGCTATTAACTCCAAACAAAAACAGATCCAAATTCTGAATTGGTCTATTTTTAGGGTGAAAGATTGATCAGATCAAGTATAAAATGTTAATGACCTACAAAGTCCTTATACGAAATGCAGCAAGCCATAATAAACCAGTCAGATTTTGTATACAAAGACAGAAATTCATTTGCAACATTAAGTATTCAAAAAATAGTCTACCAGTAAAACATAAAACATGCAGATCTGTAAATTTCAGTTAATCGTGGTAAGGAACAACACCTTTTGTTAGTTTAATTCGATTAGAGCAGATGATCCGAGCGTAGCGCTAAAATTTTTGATTAAACAACGATTGAATTTTCGTGAAAGTTTACGAATGTCATCAAAGCTTGGCCAACGGTAAAATTAAACAATTTTTGAACAACCGGCATTTGTTTAAAAGCTTGTGTTTCATCATTGTTTGTAAAGTAGCTAGGCACCAACCACAAAAAATCAACTGCTGTTTGTGTTCATCCACAAAAATTTCAGGTGACAGATATAAATTACTTCGTTGTCGTCATCACTAGTCGGCAAATTCGACGTCTTGTCTTATGCTCAAAAGTGGATTATTTGAGTTGAGAGTCTCCATATCATTGATCCCAAAAATTATTTAGCTATTTAAAGAAAAAGAAATTCCGATTTATAGCCACAAATCTTTTAATTTCAAAACCCTCAAAATTATTTGGATAAAATTCAGCATTTTCTGAACCGGCAATTGCTTAAAAGGTTCGTTCACCGTTTGTTGAGTCAAGTAGGGGCGAGCTTCAACCGAACAAAAAATGTTTTTTAGTCTTTTTAGTACCCATGAAACGTTTCATTGTACTTTAGGCAACATCTATATGGAGACTATTTGTCGCACTCATTCACTAGCCGGCAAAGCTCGCGCTATAAGTGCAAAAATGTAAGCCTATGAGCTGTTTACAAGACTGTACTTACTGGTGGAACATGATTTTTTAAATGCCTGCTCTTTCAAAAACGCTATACAAACCCGCCCGCTAACGCTATGTCAACTATAGGATCGGAAACGTGAACCAAAAATTGGACACTGATGAAGACTTCAAAAAGACTTCGAATTAATCTTCAAAAAGATATACATGAAATCAATTTTTGAGGTCTAATAGCTATTTGATTGCAGTGTCATTGACGTCTCTATTGTGTTTACTTGCCTAGGTATGATTAAAATTAAAATTATGATTAAAAAACGTGCGTGGTCTCACCAAAAATATTTGCTTAAAATTACCAACAGACTTGGCTCGTTGTCCAGTCATTGTGCATTCCCTCTTCCAAATTTATTTCCAATTTCAATGGGTAAACTTTTGTTTATTTTCAATGTGTTTACTGTGGTATCACGGACTACTTTTAGAGATTAAATTTAATGATATTTTGAACATCAGAGCTGCGATGACGCTAAAATTCAACGAAAAAGTTTACGGCGTTTCGTGATAACACATAACGTGAATTGAGTCACCAGAGAGCACCAAACATGGTGGTTCAGAAGTCAAATTTTTTTAACAATACTTGGCGAAATCAATCAACATTAATTGTTTTGTATCCGGACGCTCATCATCACGGAATATCGTGGTTTTACGTGGTCTTAGTTTTAGTTTCAGATGTTCGGTATTATCTGATATGCTTTCAGGAGTTCATCGAGTCCCAAGAAGCATCGATTGCTTGCCGAGCGACAATTTATTATTGACAGCTGGAATAATTTTGGAGTGTAGAACAAGAAGCGAATCGTAAACTTCCGAACGTGTGACGGTATGAGTTGAACAATTCGCGCATTCAATTCCAATTCTTTCGTCATTTACTCTAGAAATTGTTGCTTTGACTTGGGTCGAAATCTAATGTACATGCTTAAAGCGTGTCATAGAAGCAACTGTTCAGCATTCCAATTGATCTCGGTGTTAGATTTTCACATTCAGTCAATCTCTTACTGCATGACATATTGCTGGAATTTGCTAAGCAATTGATGCGGAAGGACACCTTGCTGCAGTAACTTACTGTACGAACCGAACAAGACAGGTCAGCTACTCAGACGAGCCAGACGAGGCAGCTAAAATTGTTTAGTATCGAACGACGTTGTTTGGTGTTACAAGGGATTGTTACAAACGATAATAAATGGGACTACAGTGACGTGGCCATTCTCGTCGAGTTATGGTAACCTACAAAGTCCTTATACGAAATGCAGCAAGCCATAATAAACGAGTCAGATTTTGTATACAAAGACAGCAATTCATTTGCAACATTAAGTATTCATTAAGTCTACCAGTAAAACATTGTATGCAGATCTGTAAATTTCAGTTAATCGTGGTAAGAAACAACACTTTTTCTTAGTTTAATTCTATTAGAGCAGATGATCCGAGCGTAGCGCTAAAAGTGTTGATTAAACAACGATTGAATTTTTGTGAAAGTTTACAAATGTCATCAAAGCTTGGCCAACGTTAAAAGGCGCATTTAAAAAAAATTTCTTCATGTCGATTAATGTCGCCCAAATTATTATTCAAAAAATCACAAGATTTATTGTTATAAAATAGATATAAAAAAAAGAAAATAGAGTTGCAAAAACTGCAAAAATTAAAGTCACTTATCAAAGAAAAAATAGATCAATTGGTAGTGGGTACTCTTTCAGTCTTTAAAAGCATCAAAACTTGTTTGTAGTGAACTAATGAATTAAACTTTTTTTGAACAACCGGCAATTGTTTAGAAGCTTGGGTTTGATCACTGTTTGTGTTCATCGACAAAAATTTCAGGTGACAGATATAAATTACTTCGTTGCCCTCACTAGTCGGCAATTTCGACGTCTTATGTTATGCGCAAAAATGGATGATTTGAGTCAAGAGTCTAATTGATCCCAAAAATTATTTAGCTATTTAAAGAAATTCCGATTTATAGCCACAAATCTTTTAATTTCAAAACCCATTTGGTTGAAATTCAGCATTTTCTGAACCGGCAATTGCTTCAAAGGTTCGTTCTCCGTTTGTTGAGTCAAGTGGTCTAGCTGGGCAGGCTTCAACCGAACAAAAAATGTTTTTTAGTCCTTTTAGTACCCGTGAAACGTTTCATTGTACTTTAGGCAACAGCTATATGGAGACTATTTGTCGCACTCATTCACTAGCCGGCAAAGATCGCGCTAAAGAGTGCAAAAAGGAAAAGTTAAACGTCCAAAAAATGACTTAACTCAGATCTGTCTAGGAACAAGTCTAACTAGAACATGAGTTAAAGCTAAATGAGAAGGCAAAAAAAAAGACAAATTTCTGATAAGAACCTCGATTTGTGTGATCTCCGTTGCAGTAACAGTAATTACAGAGGAGTACATTCATTACACACGTGTTTATCAAAAGGTACTTTTTAACAATGCAAGCCTATGTGCTGTTTACAAGACTGTACTTACCGATGGAAAATGGTTTTGGAAATTTCTGCTCTCCGTGAAACGCTATCCAAAGCCGCCCAAATGCTCTGAGCTAGCAAAAGCACTCGAGCAAAAATATTTTAAAAACTAAACAGTTTTTATGTTTTCTGCTAAAACTAGTAACAATTTGTCCAAAAACCGGTCTAACTAGAACGAAGGGGAGTGGAAGGTGTGTAAAAGAACCGAATTATTGGTCGTCTTCTGCAAAAATTGGAATTGCTGCTGAGGGCAAAACTAATGCAAAACCAATTGGTTTGTGTGTGATTTGGAAACCTTAACAATTTCTTGTCCCTTTGTCCATGAAATTCGCTCGAAAACGAGTAAAAGAAAGAACCTCCAATGTTCCAGCTCTAAAAGTGTTTGTTAAAACATAAGAACAACCGACAAAAAAGCAAATAAGCTATGCGTTTACAGCAAGGGTCTAAATTGTTCGCATCAACGTGTTATTGCTATTTTGACTGACGGTATTATGATTTGGTATCCGTTGAAAGCGTACATTGCAGAAATAGTTTTGAACGATCGTGTGAATTTATTTTTATGAATTTATTTCTTTGTAACATTTCTCTCTCGACATCGATCGATAATCTCCCGATACAATCAAATGAAAAGATTTTAGTAATGACAACACTTGGCGATCTTGCAAAACGAAAATCGTTACTGTTGTATTATCAAAAAACAGTACTGTATTTGCTTTGAAAATCCAGTTTCTGGAGAGATTTTGTGCAAAACCAGAAATTTCTTAATAAGGCAACATGACTTACAATAGTGGAGCTGGAAATTACAATGGTCCAAATTACAATAGCAGTGAGCTGAATTTTAAGGATGTATTTTTCAAAAGCCATGTTTCATGAAAACTTACGTTGATAATTAAGAGTAGTCGAAAACACCAAATAGTGAAGATTTAAACAAACTACGCTTCCAAAGGTTTTAACAATGTTAGACTTTCATCGCACATTGTACCACCACTGCCCTACCAAAAATAAATATGAAATCAATTTTAGCGGTCTAATAGCTATTTGATCGTACTGTCATTGACGTCTCCATTGTATTTACTTGCCTAGATTAAAAAAACGTGCCGCCCGCTTTACAACTGTGACCCAACGCTCACGACACAGGACGCGCTCACGATACAGTCGCTACATGCACTTTAAATCAATTTAATTTCTAATACGCACCGACAATTGTGAAGTTCAGAGACAAATTTCACATGAAATGGCATAAGAATATTGTCATTATAAGCTGAAAAATGCGACACATGTTTATTCAAATCAGTTGATTAGCATATCAAAACGACTCCACGGAACTCCGTTAACGGACGAACCGTAAAGACATTTCATAAACTCCACCAGATAAACGTTCTGTTTCAACATGAACAACCTTCACCGTTGCTCAATAAACCGCAATAGCGGTAGCTAGCTCTTGGGCATGTTCGGCCGAGGACAAACTGAAAGAAATTTCCTTCACCAAGGTGTCCTGCTGCATTAATTGCTTCGCATATTTGATCGCACTTCTTCCGTTGCAACACGAATAGAACGAACAAATGTTGATTTTTGCAAACAAAGACAACAATTGATCCAGATCGTTTTCGGGAATTTTGGAATGCATATCGAGCAAATGCAGTCTTGGAAAGTTAAAAAACGGTTTCATACTCTTAATTAGCACGTGAATTTCCTCCTTGGACGTTTCGATTAAAGCCAACGCAACCGCAACTTCAATGCTGCCTATGCGCAAATATTTGGGACCAACGCGCTCCAGTAAAGTTGCAAAAGGAGTATTTGAACCAAACTTTGTGTTGAACAAGCTGTAAGTCCACTTGTCATCGTAGAAGACAACAAACAACTGAAAGCACTGTCGGTTGGCAGAATGATCCTGGAGCGCCTTGTTCCATTTGGCATTGCGGAAGGGGACGTCCACACGAGGGAGATCCTTGATCGTGCCGACGACGGCGTCGCAGAACGCAAAGGCGATCGAGTCCATCACGAGCACAGAATTTGACGAAAAATTAAATTTCACCCGCATTTATAGTCGTTTTCAATGAAAAGCGACGCTCACGAAGATGCAATGTGCGATAAGTCTATCACACAACGCTCAAAATAAGTTGGAGCTTTCTCTACAATGTAACCAAAAAAACAAATGAAACCATCTTAATTGTGAACAGAAATAACAGTTTTGAAGCACTTGTCCGAAAACGGCATTTTTGGGAATTTTTTTTATTTTCGTGTTGGGACCCAACAGAAACCTAAATTCTACAACCAAATTCTGTTAGTTCTACTCAATATCAATCGATCAAGCTATCAAACTCTCTATTCGCCTCAGAAAACACACTTTTATATCGTAATGCACACAATGACAAACGTTCAACGAAGGCAGTCGCATCGGACAAGTTGTTACTCGTTACAAAATTCTAAAAATTCCAAAAATCGATTGTGTTCTTATTGTTCTTGAACTTGAGAATTAATCTAGACACCATTAATCAACTCAAAAATCAAAAAGTAGAAAAGGCAATACTGAATAATGTTTTCTTGAATAAAACAAGAATAATGGTTACAAGATTATCCGGACACCAAAAAATTTGAGCAGCTGAAAATTAGGCGCAAAGAGTAGTTTGCAAGAATTGGCTCTTTTTCAGAAAAGGGACCGGAAAGATTTAACAGGTACCGGGTAAAACCGAATGTGAAAAAAAGGAAAAAGAATGCAATCGAAAATACAGAATTGAAAACAAAAACATTATGTTGGAAACAATTGATAGCAAAAATCAAAATTAAAAAACCTATTCATCATCCGTACTCGTCAGTTACCCCGCGAATTACTCTTTACCGAACATCTTTGCTTTTACAGTGAAAGACAAGGTTTTGTGTAGCGTACTGTACATTTAAAAGACTTCATTAGCAACAGGATGATTTGATCTAAAATGACGCAAATAAATGCACGATCTTATTTTCAACAATAATTTCAATTTCGAACAAATTACTTCAACTGACATTTCACATTTCACAATTCATTCCGGTACCTCTTCACTCTATCCGGTACCTGTTAAATCATTCCGGTCCCTTTTCTGTAAAAGAGCTTATTGTTCTTGAATCAAATAACAATCACATGATTTTTAGTTGACAGTTTAGTTGATTTTCACATGGTTGTGCACCCAAACGTCAGCATAGTTGTGATCCGTCCAAACATATATTCATGGGATATTGAGACAAAATACAAGAGACAAAAAAAGAGACAAAAAAGCAACCTGCAAACAAATGAATTTATTACCAAATGAAAATGATCAATCGAACGGCATTAGTGGACAAACCGTAAATACGTTCTATAAACTCCATCAAGAAAACGTTTTGTTTCATAATGAACAACACTCCCCGTCGCTCGATAATCCGCAACTGCAGCCGATAACAAGCCTCGTTCGCGTACTATTGTTATT
>MQUG01003846.1:0-10525 GCA_007213375.1 Steinernema feltiae | reverse complement strand
CGCCATCGCGTCTTCTGAAAACGAGGAGAGATTTCTGTGGGCGAGCTGGGAGAAGGCGGATTGCGACCAGAATGCGTGATCAACGAACAAGAAAATGGAATCCACGGTTCAGAGCTAAGCGACTGGAGGAGGGGGCGCTAATCGGCTTCTATTTTAGGCTCTTCTGCGCAGGTTTACAGCGCTTCTCGTCTCATTCAAATGATGTTTATGTGAGGAATGAGAGGGAGGCGCATTATACAACAATTGTCTCCTTTCAACGACCTCTCAAAGTGGATTCAGACTTAGAAAGGATTCTCCTGTAGCGTCACAGTTCAATAAACGACCGTTCTTGGGGTTTCAGCTGCCGGACACAACAACAAACTGTTGTTGTTTGCCTCTCTTCAAATCTCTCTTCGCGTTAATCGTCTCTCGAATATCGGGTTGTTTTGTTTCTGACTCAATGAGGCGCAATTTGTGCTTCAAATTATGTCTAATCGAAACTGCTGAACGCCAGAAATATCATAAACAAATGCAAAAATTGTCTCTTGTCCGACCGTCTACTGATGACTGATCGCAAGCCCGAGTAAAAGCCCAAATAGAGCACAACTCTTCGAGGCTCCCGCGCAACAATCGCGCATCTCCGAAGTAAACACACACGGAATCATAAGCGTTCATACAAACACCGACGCGCCGCCGCAAACGCGCGGAAAAGGCGCGAAATAGATGCATTTGTGATCAGATGTTTGTCGGTCCAGTCACTATGGATATCCACGCACAGCTGAAAGTGCGTTTTCATTCGTTTATCAATGCGTTCCGCACCGGAATAAAATTATTTCGCGGTCAATTTGAGGCGCAAATTTTGAATGAAGCTGATCATAAAACGTGGAATTTTTCATGAATTTATGGCGGAGGTGGGAGTTATTGGCTCAGGTGGCGCTTGGGTGATTTCTGCAAATTTGAAGCTTTTTGGTCGAATTCTCGAACTGAGACAACATTTGCCGTCATAGCTACAGTAATCCCATCATGAACAAGTCAAAAACTGACGCCTAAAGCACCTAAAAGGGCGTCTTGGTGCATCTTGTCGTCGCGGAACGACTCCTGAGGCGAAGGGAAAAGTTGCGCGCGCGCCGGTGACGAGTCGGCGGCGCTGACGGCGCTTCGATGTCACAAGTGATTACGGTGAATTATTAATGATACGCCGGAGGGTCGAAAGTCGAAGGAGGAGGCGGAAAGTAGTCGATTATTAATCGGACGCGCGCGCGCGGCGCATCCCGAAGTTGCCTCTCGGCTCCTGAGTGTTGTGGCGAAGGAAATGGGCGGAGGGAGGCGCGGGTTTCGCGATTATGAATGTTGACTCGCATAATTGGAAATGGAAGACCGCCGAGAGTTGGACCGAGAGGCGCACTTTCGAATGAAGAAGGCGGAAAGCGCGCTGCGGGACCAGTTAGCGCAGCAAGAAGCACTTATGACTCAAAATTAGTGCAGATGAAAAGCGCAGAGTGCGGCGGTCATACGGTAGAACTGCGTCGCTGGGAGTCAGCGCTCTGCGCATCCACTGAAACGTAAATCTTAATGATTTGGCCGATCCGTGCAGGCGGAAAACTTCCGCCAAGCGGAAGGATGCGATGTTATGCCCAAACGCACGTCTGGCGCATTGATTTCCCTCAGAAGCAGGTGAACGTGGGCTAATAAGTCGCACACTGACAGTGGAATCAAGCAGAATTCAAGTTTAGAAATGGAAAACAGGTGCGAGAGTTGATGGACATCGATGAGCAGGTGATCTGGCGCGAAATTCGCTTCCTGGGCTGCCAAAATCAGAAATCAAAAGTCCAGATTCATTCGGAGATGAATGAGAGCTCCGGAGTGACCAAACGTTAAGCGGATTTATCACAAAATGAGCTAAAGGTTTGAACTCTGGCTCCAGAGAGTCTTAATGGATGAAACGGGAACATCATGTGGGACAAAGTCGCATTTTATGCCTGTATTTCGTTGTCCTCTGTAATGTTGATGCATGCAACGCAAAAACAAAAGAGTTGATCTCGCGTTCAATCAACAAAGGACGGCAATAACACGAGTGCAACTCTCTGAAGTTCGCATGACGACGTGGAACACTTGATCTGAACGTCAAATCCAGTTGAAATGCAGGATTTTGACTTGCAAGCTGTTCTTTGCAGCTGTGTATCAGCTTTCAATAGCTACCGTAGTCACTCTAACGCAATCAATCAAATTCCCATCATCTAATTGATCAAATCACGATTGGCGATTGGTCGTTGGCATTCACTATAAATCACACAAAAAGCAAACATGTCAACAGAACCATAAACGAGCTCCACGGAGCGGCAACAGGAGAGTCAGCGAGAGCGCAGGAACGGCGGTGCGAACAAACAGGAAAAAGCGTGTTTAATTTATGCTCGCGCGCCCCCTGAGCGCCGAAAGTAATTGGCGCCGCCGCCGCACAGAAATAATGGCCCTTCGACCCTGCGCGAAGCCTCGAAAGCGACGACGTTTTGCCGCGCGACGGCACACGTCAAATATGTGTAATTGACGAAAAGCACTTAACTCCCGCGACGATTTGTTCTCTTCGTTGCGGGACCCATTCACTCAGCGCGCGGCACTCAACTCGCGCGGACGTCATTTCCTGCGGAACGCCGCGCGGCGATTCGGAGGTGATTTTGAGGTGCAAAAAGGTGAAAAGGCGCTAATCGAAGATTTATGAGAATTCGCTGCTCTAATCCCTTGTTCTAGGCGAGCGAGCGGCCGTCAGACGAGAGGCGTTTAGTCAGTTGTGCATGAGGGACCGCCGCCGACTGCCGTGCACATGTCACTTTAATGAAAAACAAGGTTTCTGGAAAGCGGCGCTGATCGGGGTGAATGGGGAGCGGCGAGATGGATGAGGTGTGAAGTGAGGAGCGCGGGATTAGGGACATGCGATGACACTTCCGGATTTGCGCGATTCATCGATGCGTGCCGAGGAGACGTCACAAAAGTTGGTGTGTAGTGCGCTCCGGTCCCGCAGCGCTTGTTCGGGGTGCAGCGGCTGCAAGAGCGCACCTAATCACATAAAACAAATAATTGAGGGTTTAATGTGGTGAGGGAGGCGCGAATTCCTGGTGGACGCGTGGAAGGAGGAAGCGAACGGAAGGAACGAGTCAACAAACTGTCTTCCCCACAAAGGGTAAAGTCCAGAATTTGGATAAAATCCAAGAATTGTCCTTTGAAGGCACTCCGTCAAGAACAGTGCGGGTGAAACTGAACGCATCGCATCAGCAAAGTCTGGAATATGCGTAGACTGCTCTTAAGAGTTCAGAATAGAGACTTTGATGTTCACTGCAGCGTGCCCAGCGAGTTATTTCACTGTAATTTCCTGGAGGCTGGAAAACCTGCCGAAAAATGAGAAATGTCGCACGTTCGGATGTCTGCGATTTCTATTGTGTGCATTCAAACTATGAGCTCGTATCCTCGAGACTGAAATGAAACTGAAAAGTTGTACACGTTGGGCAAAGGCCAAGTTTGACGCAAATCAGACGCTTTTCGATCAAAATCACCATGAATGAGACTTCATTGACCGTATCTTGAGCCTGGCGAAGAATAGCGGCCAAGTTTATGTAGAAACAAAGCTCGTCTTTCAGGAACGCAGCAGATGCGCTACCATAAACAGCCATCTACCGTAACCCTTCAAACACACTTCCACCCCAAAAAAGCCCTCAGAACGCTCGATTCGAGAATGAACGAAATTGGAAAGTACAACACTTAACGTCAACTCCGCGTCTCCGCTTTCAACCCCGAAACCGCGCCATAAGTCGCCAAACAGAGCGATTACCTCAAACGGCACTTCTCAAATTACACGAACGCGCAACGCGCTATTTGAAAATTAAAATTGATCCTAGCGCCGTCGCCGACTCGCATGACGCCACTCGAGACCGATTAAAGCGCACTTAAAGACGACAATTCTGGATTTCTGACTTTCGCTAGCAGCACCTCCTATATTCGGCGGTCGAAGCGTCACAGCGGCCGGATGATGACGAGACAAAACGGAAAATTGCTTTATCGCAAACAAGACATCAGGTATGAATGAACGTGAATGGTGATGCGGCGGTGGCAGGCGGTGATCCTCATTGCTGCATCTTGTTGATGTCCAGAGTTCCGTCGAGCGCCTTCTGGAACGCGGGCGATTTGATGAACATGTCGGAGGCGGGGAAGATCTTGCTGAACGCCGCCTTGTCGGGGTCGGAGAGCGCCTGCAGGGCCTTCGCGTACTCTTGCATCTGCGCGGGGGTGACCTCGGCGCCTGATCCCCAGGTCTTCTTCGCCTGAAAGAGGAAGCGAGAGGTGCTAGGAGGTCAACGAGGCGCCTACCAGTTCGTAGACGTCCTGGACAGGTTTCGACAACTTGGCGATCTCGGCTTCGAGTTCCTTGCACGCGGCTTCGACCTTCGCGAAATCATCAGGAGACTCCTGTTTCAGTTGCTCCATGAACTGCTGCTCGCCGAACGGTTTTCCCGCCTTTTTCGCCTCGATCGCCGCTTTGCCGATCTTCTCCAAAGCGGCCTTTCCGGCGGGCGAGAACTGAAAAGCGGATTGACGTTTGAATTGAGCACCTGAACCTACTTCCTGCATAGCTTTGGCGATGATTGGCGGCATGAATTTCTCCATCTCATTTCCCACAGGAGGACCGGCGGCGGCTCCTGCGGCCTCGGCGGCAGCGGGAGCGCCTCCTTCGGGGTATCCGTAGACGGCAACTGCGAGGAATGCAACGATGAGGACCTTCATGATGTCGATCTGTGTGAATCTCTCCGGTTTTCTCTCGTTTTATAGATGAAAAATCCAAATTATTTCTGGATTAGGCGCGTTTGTTGTGTGCGTGTTGTGTGTGTTGTTAACGAGTGGAGAAGAAGACCTGTCTTTGAGTCACACAGATCAGCAACAACATTGCCGGGATGGGAGAGGTGAAATGATTACGGTGTGGGTGAGTACCACCGCTTGCTTCGCGCAATGCTCGAGTCGCCACCACCATCGACAATCAGAACGGAGCAGCCGTCGTCGAAGAAAAGGATTCGCCTAAACCGTGGACCTCTACAAAATGGCAATTACGGCAAACTCACCAACAGAAGTCCAATCACCGAACGGATACGCCAACCAGTGGAAAAGAAGAGCCGACTATCGCCAAACACCATCAATCTTCTCCGCCAACGCCACGAGATGCGCCGAAACCGAGCTACGCTGGCCGACAGAATCGCCATCACGGAACTGAACAAACTCGTGAGACGTGAGGTGCTGAAAGACGTCGCAAACCATCACCGCCAGCTGGTGAAAGCAGCCATCGAGAACTCATGAGGCTTGCGGAAAGTTCGAGGCAAAGTCGCAACGGGCACAAGAAGAATCGCGCAGCTGCGAGATGATCAAGGACTCTGCTCGACGACGACCGAAATCCACAACGCAGTGAAGAATTTCAACGAAAATCTTTACGCGTCAACGGTGCACATTGAGCATAATGCTGTCGATTCAACTGATGTCTGCCTCCGTGCGACAAGGAGACACAATAAGTCCGAAACTCTTCACCACCGTGCTGGAGAAAGTTTTCCGAAACCTGGAATGGGAAGAACTTGGCGTTAACATCAATGGGCACCAACTAACCAACCTTCGTTTCGCGGATGACATTGCACTGGTGGCAACGTCCAAAGAATATCTTCAACGAATGGTTGACGGATTAAACAAAGAATCGCTGCGATGCGGACTGAAGTTCAACAGCAACCGAAGAAACATCAATTCTGCTAAATGGAGAAGAGTTAGAACAGGTCGAAACATTCATCTACCTGTGCCAGGAAATCAGAATGAAGAAGGAAACGTGGGCGCTGACGAATTCCGCAAGAACAAAACTGGCGACTGCACAACGGCGAATGGAGCGCTGGATGGTCGGCGTGAGGCTCCTCGACCGCAAGATCAATGAGTGGCTACGCGGAACAATGAAACTGAAAGATGTCAATAAATCCGCGACAAGAAGAAAATGGTCAAACGCTTGGAAATTGGCAAACTGCGGCAGGAAAATGGCAGACGAAGATAATGAAATGGCGCCCGCCGACAACACGACCAATCGGACGACCACGAACACGCTGGAGAGACCAACTTGTGAAGAATACCGAAAGTCAACGGTGGCAACAAATCGCGAGAAGTACAAGCTTTTGAGACTGCAACAGAAGATCACTAACCATCAAACTTCCAATTACGTTTTGTTTGGAATTGTTTAGTCGGGCGTTCTGCGTTCTTGCGTCATTCGTGCAAAATGTGTTCCACCAAATTGCACCGGTTGATCAGAACAACGTCTCTCATTGTGTGTAGTTTGTCATTTACAAAATGATTTTATCGTTTCTTCAAATTTGTGCTCAAATTTATTTACGATCTTTCACAGAAGCATTTTTATTCAACGGGAAGCGGGAACGACTCAAGCGGTTCCGGCGAGAGCCTTCTTGAAGGCGTCAGACTTGAAGAGCTTCTCGCTCAACGGGAACAGTCTGCATCTTCTTGATGTTCTTGAGCGCCGTCAGAAACGGGGGCAATTTGATTAAAATGTCGAAGGAGGGGAACATCTTGTTGAATTCCGCCTTGTCGGGATCGGAGAGCGCCTGCAGGGCCTTCGCGTACTCTTGCATCTGCGCAGGAGTGACCTCGGCGCCTGATCCCCAGGTTTTCTTGGCCTGAAAGAGGAAGCGAGAGGTGCTAGGCGGTCAATGAGGCGCCTACCAGTTCGTAGACGTCCTGAACAGGTTTCGACAACCTGGCGATCTCCGCTTCGATATCCTTGCACGCGGCTTCGACCATCGCGAAATCGTTAGGAAACTCCTGTTTCAGTTGCTCCATGAACTGCTGCTCGCCGAACGGTTTTCCCGCCTTTTTCGCCTCGATCGCCGCTTTGCCGATCTTCTCCAAAGCGGCGGGCGAGAACTGAAGAGCGCGATTGACGCCTGAATTGAGCACCTGAACCTACAGCTCCGGCGATGAATGGCGGGAAGAACTTCTCCAACCCATTTCCCGCAGGAGAACCGGCGGCGGCAGCGGGAGCGCCCCCCTCTGGGTACCCGTAGACGGCAACTGCGAGGAATGCAACGATGAGGACTTTCATGATGTCGATCTGTGTGATCTCTCCGGTTTTCTTTCCTTTTATAATTGGAAAATCCAAATTATTTCCGGATTAGGCGCGTTTGTGGTATGCGTGTTCTGTGTTGTCAACGAGTGCAGAAGAAGACCTGTCTTTGAGTCACACAGATCAGCGGCAACATGGCTTCTATTGGCATAGGAGCGGTGAAAGCACTACAGAGTGGGTGAGTACTGTAGCGGAGAGAATAGCGGATTGGTCGGACATTTAGACGCTTTAAAAGACGCGACACTGAAGGTTCATGGCTTGCGTTGTTTTTGCTCGACTGTTCGACTGAATCCATTGATGAAGACAATCCGTTTGTTTATTTTTGGTTTACCAGGCTTCGGAGGGCACATCAGGCTTCTGTTACGCAATACGACCACTTTGAGGTCGCTGAAGCCTTCTTTGTTACGTTAGCCGATATGGAGTTGAATGCGACTGTTTACTCTTTCCAGACGGAGTGCAAACAAGCCGGTCTTGATCGTCATATCAAGTCCAGAAAGTAGGGTGTTCAGTTCTTGACTGCAACAGCAGATCACCAACTCTCAAACAACCAATACAAGTCGTTTTGTGTGGAATCATTTAATCGACTGTTCTGCGCTCTTCCGTCACTCGTTACACTTGTGTTCTGGCTCACAATTTTAAAAAATAGATCAGAATTTAATCGTTTCTTCAAATTCGTGCTCACATTTATTTATGTTCTTTCACAGAATCATTTTTAATCAACGGGAAGCGGGAACAACTCAAGCGGTTCCGGCGAGAGCCTTCTTGAAGGCGTCAGACTTGAAGAACTTCTCGCTCGACGGGAAGAGCTTGAAGAACTCGGCGCGGTCGGTGTCGGACAGCGCCTGGAGGGCCTGGGCGAAGGGCTGGAGGTCGGGCAGACCTTTGATCGCCTTGCTCTCGAAGATCTTCTTCGACTGAAACTCAACAGAAGCGCTGCTGATCCGGAAATCGCTGACTCACCAGAGCGTAGACGTCCTGAACCGGCTTGGACAACTTGGCAACGGCATCGTCGAGCTCCTTCTGCGCCTTCGCCAGCAGCTCAGCGTCGGCCGGAGACGCCTGTTTCAGCATTTCGCGAACTTTTTCCTCGCCGAACGGCTGGCCGCTCTGTTTGGCCGCCTTGGCCGCCTCCATGATGTTCTTCATGGCGTCCTTGCCGGCTTGGGAGAACTGCAAGAGGCGTCTGCTTCAATCAAGAACTGCGATTCTCGTCTCTTACCGAGTCAAACGCCTTCGCGATGATTGGGGGGATGAACTCGCGGATCTTTCCCATCGCTTCTCCAGGGGCGCCTCCGGCAGCTCCTTGAGCGGCTCCGGCGACGTTGCTGGCTGCGCCGGCGGCAGCGTTGGCGACATCGGCACCGCCATCGGCGAATGCGGTAGCTACGAGGAGAGCTGCGATGATGAACTTCATGTTTGGATGGATGGATGAAGACTGCGGTGGACGCGCAGGTCGCGCTTTATATGCAACAAATTATTTTCGGCTTTTCTTGTTTTCGCGTTCGATTCGCGCGCTAATGAGCGGGAAGAACGTGTTACTCTGCAGTTGTGTTGATCTGAAACAGGGATTACGGTATCTGAGGGAGATTAACATCAAAGGCCGTGAAGAGGAGGCGAGTGCATCCAGCGGCGAGGATTACGCGCTGTGAGCGTTGTTATCGAAAAACAATGAAAAGTGAGTGCTGAAGCGCTGATTGCGGGGTGCACTTTGATCTGTATAGTGGCACCGATTGAAGGCCAACTACGAAGCCCCACGCTGAAGGCTCTGACCAGGCTGATCAGGAATGCAAACCTCAATCGCTGTTGCCGGAGGCCTCCAGTCGCTCCCCAATCCGCTCATCTCAATTCACAAATCGCCTTCTCGTCTCTAATTCAGTTTATTGTCTCCTGTTTGACCAGAACAACGTTCAATCCTCAATTCTCTCCCTCGGAATCGTCTCCAAAACCTTCAGCGCGTCGTCCAGCGCCAGAGAGGCCCTCAGCAGCAGCTTCTCCGTTCTCGCTTCCCAGAGCATCTCCGAACCGGTTTCCTTCTCGCCACAGCAGAACAACGGAACCATCCACAGAGTGTCGCTGGTCTGACAGATCTGGCTGATCTTGTAGGCCTCGTTCACCTAAATCTTCACGTTATCCACAGATACCGTAATCTCTGCTTGCCTGCTCAACGAGAACGGGACCGGAAGACCATCCTTTGCAAACAAAGACGCCAACGTGTCATAATAGCATTGGAGCACCTCGATTTCATGCTGCCTTCTGACATCCGCGTCAGTGCAGCACACAAGGAGTCTTGCGAGATCGTTGGTCACGCTCCCCGTGTGGACGATCTGGTAGTCGATGACCGCCGCGACCTCATTTGTAATATTCCCATGTTCGTCCACCTTCCACATGATGTTGTTGCTCCACAAGTCGCCGTGCGAGAGGACGTATGGGAGACCTGAATGCGACAATAAGGAATTTACTCGGGTTACTGTAGTACCGAGATCCTTGGAATGATGAACGAGCACGTATTCATGGAATTTCTTGTGTTTGGACGCTTCGAAGAACGGTTTGATCTTCTCTCTGAACGTCTCGGGCCGCATTTCGATTACTTTCTCGTGGAGGCGGAAGCGTGAAATCCACCACACTCTGACTTTCCAGGTTGTTCTCGATGGAGAAGCGGTCCTGCCACGATTGATTCGACACGGTGAGGAAGTAGTGCTGGAAGTGGGCGATGTGTTTCGCCCATGACAAGAAGCTGAAATGGAGATTATGCTCGTTTGTCGAGGCGCAAATCCTCACTTGAATTCTGCTCCAACCGGCAACAAACACGCGTTCTCGGCCCCCTCCCGCTCATGTCGCTCCATCAGCAGATAGCCGACCTGCGCGTCTTTGATCCACTTCCGCGTGGAGAACATCTTCGGAGAGGGAAAGTTGATCTTCGCCGCGAAATCGTCGTAGAAATCGCATTCGTTGTTGTGGAAGTTGATGATCTGAGTGGCCGTCTTCGAAGCGGATTTGACTGAAAAAGGCGCCATTTGCATGAAAGCAGAAGCGATGGATGCCTTACGCTTCCAGCGCTTTTCAAACGCGCTGACGCAGAGCTTCACCGCCGGGAACCTTCAAAATGACGTCATAATCGGGTTGCGACGACTCGAATTCGATCGAACATTTGTAGACCTTGGAGACGAAACCCTTGCCCGCGCGCTGATGTTCACCGCTTTGACCTGAAATCAACCTGGAAATGGGCTAAGAGAGGACTAAACCCACATTTCGGATCGGTGCTTCTTGCTGATGAGCTGGAAGTCGGGATCTGTCTGGTTTCAACGTCTGCGATCAGCCAGGAGACCTCGAAGGGGCTGTCCGTCCAACTTGGCATTCCCATACGAAGGCAGGAGAGTCAAGAACGGCGGCCATAGCGTTTGTGAGAAC
>MQUG01003845.1:0-49513 GCA_007213375.1 Steinernema feltiae | reverse complement strand
GAACTTTGACACAAAGGTGTTCCGGCGCCGACTGCGCGGCGAGCGGCAATGAATCTTCCTTCCAACGTTCTCATCCGTCATTTTCACAATTTTTGCGAAACTTGGGACCGGTTCGCACAGACAGAGAACGCACGTATCGTATCGTCGTTCGGGACTGTTTTGGTGATCGAGAGTCGTAAAATCGAAGAATCATGCGATGAGCGGTCATCGATTGCAGTCAGCGTCGGTCATCGAACGTCGGTCGACTCAGAAGTGAATCAAAGGGTTTAGAAGTGAGAAGTGACGCTTTGGAACTGCGAATGTTATTGTTGCGTGCTCCGTGCCGGCGGTCGGTCGTTTTCGTTTGTTCAGTTGACCAAATCTCAAACAGCGAAACCTGAAAACGAGTCTATTGTTGTTGCGGGTGGAAATTTCGCAACTGCAACAGACCGAACGTTATTTGCAACTTTGTTTTCAGCATTTTGGTCGTTTTTGTGTATTTTGTGACTAAAAAGCGGGCCTGAATGCATAGTGATTCAATGAAAACTCGGTTTTGGGTTGACCAATGCGAATGTTTGCATTATCAAGTCCGCATTGCCATGGTATTTTAGAATCTTACTGTAGAATCTAAATTGTTACCGTATTTAACACAAACATTCCGTTTTCTTGTTGTTTTGATTTTTGGATGCACATGAGAAACATGAACCAAAGTCCAAAAGGGTCCTTCAGAAATCGACGTAGAAAACAAACCTTAAAGAAGCGATTAATTGGAGGAAATTAATTGATCGAATCATGCACACGCGTTCTAGTTAGCGCTGCTACGTCTGATCTATGTCTTTAAAGTTTGATATCCGCTGGTTTCATCAAAATTCTCAGAAAACGACTCGTCGACCTTCAGCGCCTTCATTCACACGCTGCAAACCCTTCCGCTACCGTAGTATAGCCACTCAAAACGCCAGTTCGGCGCTGCAGCCGCAGGCATCGCAAATTGTTGCCACTCAGCAGCATTCGGTTAAACGATTATATTTTGCGCTCTGAAGGTCGTTTGTGCGTTTTTCACTTCCTCCTTCCTTCCTATCCTATAGCCTCGCCGCTGCCCCCCTAATCGCTAATCTCGTTTCAGCGCAAAAAGCACTACTGGCGCCTGGATACCAAGTCGATTACCATGTACAAGGACGAGAACTCGACAGGCTACTACAAGGTACGGTAGAGTTGCGGTCTTTTGTGTTGTCGGGAAGCACGAGAACCTCTTCGCAAGCGCACGATTCACCGTTCTGCTCTCCTTTAGGAACTGCCGCTGAACGAGATTCTCGACGTGAAGACGCTGTTGGCGCCGCACGCGCCGCTCCAGGAGCAACTGACGCACTACTTCGAGATCAAGACGCACACGGCGGTCTACTACATCGGTGGGTGCTGTTTGCGTTTGTTTTGGCGCGCGCGCGCAGGCGGAGGCGCGTAACAACGCAATTCACAAGTGTAATTGGGAAAGAGGCGTTTTGGGGTTAAAAAGAACACGTTTTTTGGAGTCAGCATTGACGCTTACGACGTCGGCGACGTCAAGCGGCGGCGGCGGCCAAGTGATGAACCTTGGTGGCGCCGTCGAAGCGTCGGCGGTGCGCGCGAGGGGAACCGGTAGAGATTGATTAAGCTGTAACTTCTCCTTCTTCTCGGCTGATGCTTTGCGTGATGACGAAGCAGCTGCGGTGCCGCTTCCTGTCGACCTTGATTGTGTGCGGCGCGACAGAGCGGAAGGAAGCGTTTTGTTTCCTATCTTTGGATCCAATCTTTGCACTCAAAAGTCAGCGATTGGAGACTCTTGAGCGCGTTCTCTAAGTCACAGGAAAATGACTTTTTTAGACTCTTTGACATCGTGTGATTTCTTGATTTAGAAGTCGTTTTGAAAAGACCTTAAGATTTTACCGACTTTCTTTATCTCTGGAAATCTCCGCGTGTTTTCATGAATTTTGTGCTTAGCTGTGATCAAATCCCTTTCTTTCTTCCACTTTTAAATCTCAAAAAATGACCTTTTTGGATCTGAGATCAAATTTCAGCCAATGATGCGATCCCTCCTCGTTAATCTTTTAACCTTTGACTCACTGTTTAAGACTCTTTCGCTCGTTTCTAAGACCCAAAGGACCCGCGCGGTGCCCAGCTAATCCAAAAATCTCTGTGTTCCTCCCCTCACAAGACGAGAATTTTCATTTTTCGTCTGTTTTGACAACTGAGTAATTGGCCTGTTGTCGTGAAAACAGGTCCGCTGGTCTGTTACAACAATGAATCCAGGAGAAAATGCTCTGAAAGGCGGAGATTCCATTATTTCTTTGTTGCTTATAACCTCGTGTTCCCAATTCAATAATCGTTTATTCCAATTGTCCACTCCTTCACTACTGCAACCGCGAACGTGGCGCTTCCTGACCCAGCGGCAGGCAATCCGATTATTCCATTCGAAAACTACGATTCCGCAGAATCTCAAGCGTCCTCTTCCTCTTCTTCTTCCTCTTCCGCGCCACTTCCGGCGGCGCCAATTGTCGTCAAAACTCTCGAAACTCTTTCTTCCTAATCTCTGCACTTATTACCGCCTCCACACCTCTCGGACCCCCCTTCGCGCGGTCCTAAAACGCTGCAAAAAAGGCGTTAAATGACTTTTTGTCTCTGACCTTGCCCTCCTGCTCCTCGAATTGGAGCCATTTGACGCGAGAGGAGGAGGACGAGAGGATGAATCTTTGAAAGTGCGAACCTCGAACACCTCTCGCGCGCACCGCCAACAGCCTGTGGCGGCGCGCAACCGGTCGCGTCTTCTTGTGCGGATGGACGATTTCGCGCGGCGCTCAGAACCCAAGCAGCAGCAGCGACAGAAGGAGAAGAAGAAAAGCAACCGGATTTCGCGCGCGCCGATCGCTTTTCTCATGCAAATTTCCGTCGCGCAAAACGTCTTCGCGCGCTCGCTCGCCGCCTTCTTCTCCCTTTCGTCGCTTCCCCTCTTCCGAGCGGCGGAACGTTCCCGACAGCCGGCTATCTGCGTGCATACATAGCCAGCGCAGCGGAAAAACAGCCCTGTGCATGCATAACGCGCTTCTTTCTTCCGCTCCGCACAGAGAACACTCGCAGCGAGCAGCTCGCGCGACTTGTTTCAATCGTCGTAGGCGCCGTCGCGCAAAGCAGTTTCCTCCTCCTCCGCCGCCGCGCGGACATCTGGACATCGCGCTCTGTGCTAACGCAAACCAGAAGAGCGCTTCGGATGCGCCTATCTCCACTCCCAGAGCTCCAATCAGCTGGAGGCGCTCTGACCCGCTTTTTGACCGTTTACACGATTGGATTACACGTTGTTGCTTTTTGCCGCGCGCGCACTTTCCTCGCGCCTCCAATATCAAATGGACCAATTTGCGATGCGTTTGGGAGCGGAGGATCGTGCGCGTTATTAGTTGGACTCTGTGCTCTGATTCGTGATTCGGCGCACGCGATTCAACCTTTTTGAGTGCGGGATCGCGTGTCAAGACCGGGAAAATCGGCGTTGTTTGGCGTTTAGCGCTTTGGCTTTCAGTTCACTCGAGCTAGGAGCTCTGGTCAGGGTGTGCTTAACTGCTCTGTAAGGCAATCTGTGAGGATAAAGCTGCAATTAAAGCTTGTTTCACCCATGTCTTTACTATATTTGCATCGGCCTAACTGATTTCCACTCTTTGCATTTGTTGATTCAAATGATTTTGACCTTTTCAAAAATTCCGCAAATGTCAGGATATCTTTCTTAGCATGATTTTGACCAATTTTCATCCTGTGACAGCTGTAAACTGGATCTATTTTTGTATCTCTTTTCGGCATTTAAAATGCCGCGATTTTCTGAATGTAGTTTTCGTGTTTTCCAACGAATTGCACTAACTAGAGATCAAACACATGCGTTATTGATGCTTTTTTCAAACCTAAAATAGCGCTGTAGCAGCCATCATTTCGGCTCCGCTGCACTTGTCCACAAAGAGAGTTCTATTTTCGAATTTTCGCGCTTCCTCAATCAACTTTTTGACGTCTTCAATGTCTGTCTGCATAACAACTGCGCAGACGTCAACCAAGGTCAGCCTCCTCACTAACAAACAGCGTTGTTGAAGACGTCAAATGAAGCCAGAATGAAGTCATTTGCCGCCTTTCTTCTGTTGAGCCGAGTTTCCAGCTCTCAGATCAGTTCTTCATAGTAAGAGAGTCTCTGATAGCTGCGCTGTCCCCTCAATAAGCCCATGTCGAGGTTTCAGCGGCCAGCAGGATCATTAGATTCTATAAATAGGCGAATCTCGCATCATTTCCTTTGTTTCAAGAGTGCGCGTTCAGGTAATTGTACTTAAATGCTTCCTTATACTCCTCTGAAAAGACGCTTTCGAGGTCTTTGATGCCCAATGGACTATAAAGCCACGCTTTACTCTCGATTTCCACAAAAACCCTGCATTCATCCGTCTCTTTACGAGCGTCTAATGCATATTAATAGAAATTCCATAAATGTTAACGATACACGGAAGTTGAAGCGGCTTTTTCTATGCGGAGACGCGTCTGGTTTTGGTGAGCTTCATTAGACCTTCCAAATCTGCCCAACCTTTTATCCTAATATCGTGCAGGTTATTGTTTGGCTAACAGTCTCAGCGTGCTCACTATGCTGCACTTCTGCAGTTGAATTCGCGATTAGATCCAATCTTCCAATTCAAGCAACGATTCCTCGTTGGCGAACTCTTCTTCTCCGAACAGCAGAGCTTCTCTGCAATCTGCTCGCCTAATCGCCACCTTCGCACCTTGTTTTGTCTCTCTCCCGAACAGGATCTTGATCTACTCGAAGGACCTCCTCCAGTTCGGGTCAAGTTTCCCGTTTTCACTCTTGTTTACCCTCTTCTCGCCGCTTCGCCGCACATAAAAGGTCGTTGCGAGCTCGATGGCGGCCTTTAGGTCTGCCTGAATGTCATGCAATTAGCCCTTGTCTGGGGTATTAGCGGGGCATCGAGTCAGCAGTCTACAATTGCCCTCCACAAACAGGTCTTCTCCATTAAGACCGTTTGTTTGGCTCTAAACCGACTTTGGCACGACCGCGATGTACAAAACTTGCCCGCAAATGTCATTTTAATTATTCGTGCGGCGCCATTTGCGCAATCAAATCGCCAATTTCCACGCGAAGAACGCGGAGACGAGGGATGCATTCGCGCGGCGTTCTCAGGACGAAAGTAGCCCCGATTGGGGATTGAAGAGGATTGGCTTTGATTTAGCGCATTTCGCGCAATTCCAAAGATCCGTTTTTTGGACGAAACGACGTAAAGAACACTCAAAACAGAACCTGATTGATCTTCGCTTCGTTTTTTCAAGATTTTTGATAAACAGCGCGCGCGCTCTTGCGTCACCCGACCTTTGTTTTTACCAAATTGGGGCCTGATTCTTAGCGTTCTCTACCTGAGTTGTTTGATCGATGCGGCGGCGGCGGCGATCAGACAGGATTTGTACTCTAAGCAATCAAAACAGCGGAATTGTGAGGAGCAGATGCGATGGGAAGAAAACTATTTTGAGTTTTTTGAGTCCTGTTTTGCCTGAAAACAGATGTTTACTCTGGTTTTTTGGGTTGAAAGGACACCGCAATTACTAGTTTATGATCCGCCTATGAGTGTATTTGAGACGCCAGTTCAAGATGCCCATCTCATTCTCCCAATCGCTTCAATTTTACCGACCTACCTACCCTCTTTTCACTTTTATGCTCCTGAAGCATTGCTTCTATTAAACCACTATTTATGCAGTCCCCAAAATGGCCAAAAAGCATAGAAATCAACGCTCATGTGTCTCAATTTCTCTCTATTCCGCCTAGGTCGCCACCGCGTACGAGACATCGAAGGTAGGCCCATTTCCAAACCCCTTTTTTGCGCATTTTCTGTCTCTGTGAAGGACACCTTGTGCCCGCAAACCAGATTCGCGCGTTCTTGGCGGCGTGTTGCGGTTGCGAACATCTTGTTCATTTGACCTTAATCTCAAATGAACCGCCGCCGCACTCGCTCGCTCGCTTCCTCCACCAAAAGCTGCTTTTCCCTACTTGTGCTGCGGACCAGTTCGTCGAGGTTACGATCAGGCTGCTCTGCTCGTCCCGTTGTGATTCAGATGTTGCGAAGTGCATCGTTGTCTTCGTGATTCATGAATCTCACTCTCTTTGTTCGTGTCTGTTTGAGGTCCATTCTACCCTCTGTAATCCCCGTGCTCGTCGCATCCGGGAGCAGACGAAGAATGGCGACTCGGTCGCTTGTTTTGCTGACATTTCAAAGACGAACGGCCGACAAGTTTCCCGCGAATCTCGTCCGTCTTCGTCTTCCCCCAATTTTGCGCTCATTCAACCTGCACGCGTCAATCTCGACGGAAGCAGCGTGGCGCTCTTTTAGACCGCGATTTCCGAACTTGGGTCAAGCGACGACGTCTCCAACGCGTTTTTGTTACACTTGACGCTCCGGCCGCCCTAAAGAAACTCTCCAGCCGGCCGCCCCGTCATTCTCACCCCCTAAATGGTTCTGCTGATCGCTTTTTTGTATTTGTTCGTTCGTCTTTGCGGCCGATTGATCAGCGAACGTCGCATTGTTCTCCCCAGCAGCAGCAGCATCACCAGAGGCTCCAGGCAGACGCGGCCAGAGCTCCAGCGCGCCGACCGTTCGCTGCTTTGTCGCCAAATGTTTGCGTTCGCCTCCCGCGCGCACAAAAACGTTCGGCGAGCGGTTTCGCCGCGCTGCAAAAACGCGTCTTTGCAGAACTGCAGCGCGCTTTGCACGCCACGCGAGTCAATTAGCGGAAAATGGCACCCGACGGACGACGACAACGCTCATCGTCGATTCTCGTAAAGTTTGGTTTTCACGAGGCGAGCGCGATGAAAGCGGCGTTTTTGAGATCCGCCGAAAAACGGCGTTCACGCTTCTGCGAGTTTTGAAGGTTTGACGTCAGCGGCGTGTCGAGTTTTTGAGATTCGAGGCCGCGCGCGATCAAAGAATTCTCCGTTGAAGGTGTTTTTGTTTTCATTTTTTGCGATTTGCATAAAACAGCGTCAATGGAGGTTGCTGCATGATTGATCGGCAAATTGGCGCATTCAGCATGAATTAGCATTTTAGAATTGTAGAAAAGTTTGATTTTTGACCGCGATTTGCCATCAAAAGCGCCTTTGAAAGGATGATTACGGATCATCAGCTTCTTCTTCATCGCTTGAAACGCTGTGGCTTCAATCGTATTGCCTGAGAACGTGTGAAACGTTGCGATTGGAGACTCCGCAAACAGCGCGGCGTTGAT
Organism: Steinernema feltiae; assembly: GCA_007213375.1. Lineage (NCBI taxonomy): Eukaryota > Metazoa > Nematoda > Chromadorea > Rhabditida > Steinernematidae > Steinernema > Steinernema feltiae. The sequence goes on along the minus strand of MQUG01003845.1, from coordinate 42,265 downwards.
CGTGAAATCGCGATTCTGTTTGTGCAGCCGGATTGCATCCGGGTCCCGGATTTTGGGGACCAAACGCGGCGGCCTTAACCGCACGATCAACGTCCCAGAGTGCAAGGAAACGATCCAGTTCCGTGTTTTCTCTTCGTTTTCACTTCTGTTTACTGCCCTCTTGAAAATCGCTGAATTGGAAAAGGTCAAAAAGCTGTTTTGGGTCGAACTTGAAGGTTTGGAATTAACATTCAGATTTAAAGTAGTCAACAAGTGGTTCAGCGCCTGGAAAAGCGACATTTCGATGGCGGAAATCGTGTTTAAAAGTGCAATATTCATTCCTCCAAGAGTTTAATCAAACACCTCTGCGGCGTTGCAACCAAAAAGGTCTTGAATGAAGCGCGAAACCTGTTTTTGAGAGCTACAACGAATCGATTCATTTGCTCGATTTTCTAATTTCCACGCTTAGCTACCGGCGCTTCTCTGATTTAGACGCCGAAAAGATGAATTTTCCATATTCTCTCTTAGTTGTAAACAACAGGTTCAAGCCGCTTTGCGATAAGCTACCGTAACCCTCCTGTTCTCTGCTCCTCTCCGTTAGCTATGTTTAGCTCAGGACATCTGCGCGCGGAAGCGTCCATCCGCCGATTCCTGGACTTTCACCTATCAACATATCGTTTATTCTCAATCTGTTTTCTTTCAAAGTACCCTCTTCACTTCGTTCTCGCACGCTCCGACGCGCGCCTATCGCCGAAAGCATCAGTCGCCACGCAGATTTCGCTTTCAATTTTTCGGTATTTCGAGTCGTCGTGTGATTAATCGCGTCGCTCGATGACACGACTTTCGCCGGTGGAAGGAACGCCTCTCGCTTGACTCCACGACGCTCTCCGGCAGTCTGTTCCCGGACTATGTTTACAAGACGCGCAATTTCCGCCTTTTTGCTGCCGCCGCTGCTCCAAACAAGGCTAATTGAAGAGAAGAAACTCGTTCAAGGATCAATCGAGGCGCTGCAAACGATGCGTAATTGCGTGTGGCGGCGCTGCAAAGCGTCCGACTGGTCCTCTCCTCCCGGCGCTTGTTTACGGTTTGCGAAATGTTGAACTTGGAAGAAGAAGAGAGATCAGTCTGTTCTTCTCGAATGTTCTAGAGCACTCTGTGAGCTGCATCGCTGCTCTGAGGATTACTGTAGTTGGGAGAGGAAGTGTTCTCCGCGAGTCTATTCCCTCGTTTCTCCGCCTTTCGCGCGCGCGCGCTCAAATCGCAGTTTATTAATAGGCGCTAACGACATGCGAAAGCAAAAGCCAATTATGAATTGTATGACTGCGCAGCAGCAGCAGCGCCGGCGTCTCAGGCTCTCAGAACTCGTTTCGTTAATCCTCAATCCTGTCGATCGCTTTCCGTTTTGATCAGATGAACTCGCGAAGCTGCTAGCCGAGTCGTCTTTGCGTTTTCATGCTTGAAAACAGCGCGTGTCATCTAATCATCACTTGCCTTATGAGTATTTTGATGGATTTTAGCTTTCTAAAGGTGCTTGATTGGCTATTGGGGTTACTGTAGGCAAATCTTTGATCATTTTTGTCTATTTTGTAGTTGGGAGACCTTTGATAAAACTCGAAAATCGTGTTATGAACTGCAAAGTGCAGTTGAAAGCTCTAACAGTCTCAGCGTGCTCACTGTGCTGCACTTCTGCAGTTGAATTCGCGATTAGATCCAATCTTCCAATTCAAGCAACGATTTCTTGTTGGCGAACTCTTCTTCTCCGAACAGCAGAGCTTCTCTGCAATCTGCTCGCCTAATCGCCACCTTCGCACCTTGTTTTGTCTCTCTCCCGAACAGGATCTTGATCTACTCGAAGGACCTCCTCCAGTTCGGGTCAAGTTTCCCGTTTTCACTCTTGTTTACCCTCTTCTCGCCGCTTCGCCGCACATAAAAGGTCGTTTCGAGCTCGATGGCGGCCTTTAGGTCTGCCTGAATGTCATGCAATTAGCCCTTGTCTGGGGTATTAGCGGGGCATCGCAGTCCAGCAGTCTACAATCGCCCTCCACAAACAGGTCTTTCCTAAACTTACCGCTTGTTTGGTTCCAAACGGACATATTACCGTAGTAATCTACCCGAATCAATCAAACCGGGTCCATTTTAGCCTGTTTTCTCTCTTTAAACCCCCTAAACACCAGTCTATGCCTTCAAATTTCTATTTTCACCGTAATTCTCGCTTCTGAACGCAACAACTCATAATTGCTGCTGGAATGTCAACTTCGGGTTACTGTAGAATAACAGGAAGCGCGACATTTGCTGCTCGTTTCACGTTATTCTTCTGTTTTGATTCGCGGTGCGTAATTACGCGTTTCTCACAGCCTCCCACCCCTCACGCTCTCTTCAGTGACCTCTCCATCCGCCCAGCAAATCCCCGAACCGCCGCCAGTCAGCAAGCACATGGGCTTCTGATCCTCGGATGCTAAATAAAGGCGGCTGCTGCGTGAATCAAGCGATGGTCGTAACTGCGACTGCTACCGGGGCGCCGATGGCGCCTCCGAGCCCCGATCACTATCCCCTGATCCACTTTACCGCGCGGAAACAATCGTTCCTGGACACCGCGTTCCGCTTCTTCCCCGCCGTCCATCGGCCGGTGGTCAAACGCAGGGATGCGATCAAGGCCTCGATGGCCTTTCTCACTGGGATTAATAAGAATAGAAAGAATTGTACTTCAATTGGCTCTAATCGCAGACCAGAACTGACCGTTTCTCGTTTAGCCGGAGCGCCCTGCGATGAACGCGGATCGCAGAATCAAACGGACAACGCGACTTCGTGGTCAACCGCGATCAAACAGGCGTTGATGCCGGTGACCCCGCAGGCCTCGACCGCGCCCTCTGCGGCCAAGGGCTCCGACTCAATGGTGCAACTGAAAGTTCCCATTCCGGGCGAGACCGGGCACCTCGGAGTGCAGATCCAGAGCGAGCAGGAGTTCTCGCAGCTCTATCAGATCTTCGCCGACGAAGTCCTCGGCTCCGGTCAGTTCGGAACCGTCTACGGAGGTGAGCGAATCCTGCTTCTGCTTCCCTGTGACCCTCAATTCATCGTTGCAGGAATCCACCGTAAATCGGGTAAACACGTCGCCGTCAAACTCATCGACAAACTCAAGTTCCCCAGCAATAAAGAAGCGGCGCTGCGCACCGAAGTCGACATTCTGCAGGTGAGCGAGCGTCCAAAGATCGCACACTCAAACCAGGTGCTCCGGCGTCTCGACGCTTAGTAATCCTGTTTACGCGTCGTTTTCTAGTAAATGCCAACGACGACCCTAAATTAGAGTCTATTTTCGGCCTCGTAGCAGAAGTCTAGACTCCGCCTGAGCTTATGTGAGTAAGATTGAGATGAAAGCGCCAAATTTAGACGAAGAAAGAGAGTCGTTTTTATGAGGTTTACGCCTCGTTGAGCGTCTTTCGCGATTTTTGAGGCAGCGAAGCGGACAAAGTTTGAGATTAAAATGGCGAGGGCGCTGCGAGAGCCTGAATTTCAAAACACGAGACGAAGAGATTAGGAAAATTGGGATTTGGGGTACGATCTTTCTCAGATTCGCTCTTTGAACCTTTCTAATTCTGAGAGCTTAGCTTGCTACGTCACGTCTTAGCGGGTTACTGTAGCATTAAAACCCCAAGCTTATAGCATGCAGATTACTGTAACACTCAATCGGCCTCTTTTTCAGAAAGTGCGCCATCCGGGAGTCGTGGAATTCCAGCAGATGCTCGAGACGCCTGACCGCATCTTCGTGGTGATGGAGAAGCTGAAGGGCGACATGCTGGAGATGATTCTGAGCAGCGAGAAGGGGAGGTTGTCGGAGCGGATCACGCAGTTCCTCGTCCATCAGATCCTCGTCGCTCTGCACTACCTCCACAACCAGAACATCGTGCATTGCGACCTGAAGCCCGAGAACATTCTCCTCAGTTCGGATTCCGATTTCCCGCAAGTGAAACTCTGCGATTTCGGCTTCGCGCGCATCATCGGCGAGCGGAGTTTCCGACGCTCGGTCGTGGGAACGCCCGCTTACTTGGGTACCGTACTCCCTCTCTCCAGCCAATCGCTATGATTACGGTATTTTTAGCTCCCGAAGTGCTGAGGAACAAGGGCTTCAATCGGTCGCTGGACATGTGGTCGGTCGGCGTGATCGTCTACGTGAGTCTCTCGGGGACGTTTCCGTTCAACGAGGACGAGGACATCAACGATCAGATCCAGAACGCCGAGTTTATGTATCCGCCGACGCCTTGGCGCGACATCAGCGATAACGGTAAGCAATCGCCGCGGCCGTTGTTGATGAAAACAATCGCTGTGAGATGCGCGTCAGCAATTTGCGCGCCGAAAACAAAGATTAATTGAAGCGCGCGAGAGGCAAACTTTGATCTCGGGGACGCTTGCAGCTGCGGGGAGAGATTTTTGGTTTCTTGTGGGATTTCTTTGGGAAAACAGGATTGCAACACTTTGCTTGCGTGTGTGGTCTTGGAGGATCTTTGATTTTCGCCGATTTCGGGGACAAAGAACGCGCGATTTTCCGGTTCTTTTCCGCTTTTGTATTTGCTCGTTCTTCATTGTTCTCCCCAGCAGCAGCAGCATCACCAGAGGCTCCAGGCAGACGCGGCCAGAGCTCCAGCGCGCCGACCGTTCGCTGCTTTGTCGCAAAATGTTTGCGTTCGCCTCCCGCGCGCACAAAAACGTTCGGCGAGCGGTTTCGCCGCGCGCAAAAACGCGTCTTTGCAGAACTGCAGCGCGCTTTGCACGCCACGCGAGTTAATTAGCGGAAAATGGCACCCGACGGACCACGACGACGCTTATCGTCGATTCTCGTAAAGTTGGAGCAAACGAATCTGCTGCTTATTAGGCAAAAAGTCCAAAAAAATGGAAATTCAAACTACCGTATCCTAATTTCTCCTCTTTTCAGCAATCGATTTCATCAACGGTCTCCTCCAAGTGAAAATGAGTAAACGACTGACCGTCTCCAAATCACTCGCCCACGTCTGGCTCCAGGTAACCCCGATTCACGCCCCTACCGCTCACCTACAGTACCCCCTGTTGCAGACCTACCAACTCTGGTGCGATCTCAGAAATCTGGAGAAAGAAGTCGGCGAGCGCTTCGTGACGCACGAGAGCGACGACGCTCGCTGGTCAGAATACGAAAGATCTCACGGTCTCCAACCCGTCTACGTTTAACTATGTGTCTCCTCTATGAGTTCCTTCGCTCCCCCCCTGACTACCGTATCTGTATGTAATAATTCGCGATGCTTTCTCCTGTCTTCCCTCTCGGACATATCCTCTTCTTCCGTCTTCTTCTTCTCGAGCAAATTCAGCAAAAATCGTTTATGTGTGTAAATACAAGCCTACAGAGACTTCTACAAGAAATGCATTTCTCCGCCCGAATCTCCGAACTTTACCAATTGCTCCTCTCGCACGCCGAAGAGGAGAATTCTTGGAAATTGTGACTTTCCACCCTCTGATGTGAACTCTACTTAAAGCGTCTATTTGTCTCCTCTCCCTCGTCCCTCGTGTCTCCATTGTGAATTCGCAGTTTAAATTAAAGCAATTTGAGAGACGATCTTTGTGCTCCCGGCGGCGGCCGCGGTGGTCGCGGCGGTGTTGTTATGAGCGTGTGCACGACAAACGAGTTTAAGAAGGAAACGCGCAGCAACACAAAAGAACCTCTCTCTCCATTGAGCTATTCGTTGGGGGTCACCGCAGGGTGTAGCGCACGTGTACCGAAAGCGGTGCGCGCGTTTACGATCGATCGCTTGCGCGAAGTTGACATCGTAAAGGAGAGAGAGAGATCTTCGGGGGATCGCGGAGACGGAACTGGAAAGGAAGAAGTGGCAGAGGAGTTAATTAACGCGCTCCGATGGGCAAGTAGAGAAGAACTTGCTGCTTGTTCGATCGGTGATCCGCTGGGGAGCCACAGGGGGCAATTTTAAGTGCATAAAAGTTGTTTTTGTCTGCGATTTACAGCTCGGGTTACTGTAGCGAGTGAGACGCGGTTAATTGAAGAAACGACAGGTGGTGAACTCGGTTTTACTACTGTAAGTGACGCGATAGCCGCAGTTAGGATGTTAAAAACACTTTTGGCGGCTATTTAGGGCAAATTGCGGGCAAACGATGGAAACAGCAGATGTTGGAAATACGATGTTCGGAACACCTCGCAAACACCTCAATGTCAAGGGAACCTGTAAAACCCTGCCAACCTATTCTCAGAGCCACAAATGACAGCATTGGTCTCAAATCTATGATCTCCGATGAGAACTAATACCATATTCATAGCTGCGTTGACTGGAGCACCCAATTCTTTGATTGCGGAGCTCTTTGATCACTGTGCACCGACCAGTTCGAGCGCACTCAGAGTGCGCACACACAGAACATAACAATTCGTGATTACCGAAAAGTAAAGTGCGTCATTACAGCGACTGTACGTGCTCGCCCAAAACCAAATTACCGTTTTAGGGTCACACGAACGCGACCAATTTCGGTCGTTTCTTTGTTTTCTGATCAAATCAAAGTGCTCGAAAAGGTCAAATTTGAGAAATGAGTTTTGGTAAGTTGAGTGCTGCACGTATAGCAATCAGCCTTGTGACCTTTTCATTACCAGGAGAACGGCCAGGAACAAGTTTGAGACAATCAACTATTACGGGTGGAACTACCAAGAGAAGAGAGTAATTTCAAATTAAAATCAAAGAACCAACGCACAGTTGGTAACGGTCGACAACCTGTTTATCGTCAACGTCACCATAGTCCTTAGGTTAGCATGTTTGTCAGTTGTTAATTAAACGATTTTTTTAATTTTGCTGTCACATTCTGTCTTATATCGTAATTACCATAGAGATTATACAGACGGCTTTTGCTCGGACTCAATTTGTCTCCTTAACATCGCTGATTTGCGCACTAAAAGGCTACATTTTTGTGTTTTCCTCTTTGTTTCTTTTTTCCTCTTCCTTTAGAAGCGCAAAAACAATAGTTCTTTAGTTCAATTTGCAGTAAACAACGTAAATTATTTAAATTATTTAAGACTACGTCATAATTTTCAAGCGTTTGAAGTCAAGTTGCGGTCACGTTCTCGCTTTTGTGGCGCCACGCGGAAGTGAATTTTGCAGAACGAAAGCACAAAAGTTCGCTTTGTAACATTTGCAGACGTGCGTCGGTCTAGACACGCTCCATCTGCAGCTCGTCTAGGTCACCGAACAGCCTGATCGCTGATGATCGAAAGCGCCTTTGTTCCGCTCTCTCTCTCTCTCTCTGGTGTTCCAGTTACTGTCAGCGGATCTGTTTACAAAACTCTCGCACAAAGACACAATTCTGCATTTCGAAGGTCGTGTCGCCCTGCAATTTCACGTCAAGGACGCTCTGCAATCACTGCTGCAGATTCTTCTTGTCGAAACACTCGAATGCGGCGTCTTTTGAGTCCAAATAGGCCTTGAAATCATCGTGGAGCTGAACGCAGGTCCTCGCATTGCGCAGGAAGCAGTCGGCCGCCGCGTGTTCGTCCCAAACGAGCTGCTGAAGTTCGTCTTCTTCGCTCAATTCCGAGAGTTCGTCGTCGAATCGGTAGAGCTGCAAACCGATTTTCAGCAACTGAAAGACCTGGGGTTACGGTACCTTCACGTAGGCCTCGATTTTCTCGAAACAACGCCACTGCTGCGTGGCGTCGATCTTCGGGAACCACTCCCTCGTCCTCAAACATCCAGAATCCCTCACAAAATCGAGATGCTCGCGGAATCCGTGCGCTAGGAAGAGTCTGGTCGCTCGGGGATGATATTCTGCGAGGTCCAAAATCGCCTGAATCGTCGCTCAGACCGAACCTGCGGTGTTTCCAACTGCAAACCTGTTGTTCCTGCAGCTGCTCCAGTCGCTCCTTCGCAGAATTCCACTTCTTCGCCTGATGATGGAGATTGTCCCAAATGACCTCACACATCGATCCGTTCACCCTTCGTGGGTGGTCGATCCAGGGGAGACTCATTCCCCGCAGACCTCTCGTCAACATCGCGGCGGATTCGGTGTAATTCCGCCAGAAATATCCGCCTTCGAAGAGGGCGACCACCCTGTTCGGACAGAGATCGTTCAGCATCCTGGCGATGTAGCCGAATCCGGGCGCTTTGATCGCCTGGCCGTGCTCCAGCATCACGTCGTAGTAGCCGGAGTCGAATCCAGCGGAAATGAGCACCAGTTCGGGCTCGAATTCGCGCGCGATTGGCATGACGACGTGGTTGTAGGCAGCGAGCAGGTCGCCTTCCGTGTTCATTGCGCAGTTGAACGGAATGAAGATGTTGTTGCCTGAAATTTTAGTGGGAAATTGCGAAATTTCAGCATAAATTAGCGTTTTGCGGCCAACATTAACTCATTGACTCAAATCAACGTTTACTAGTACGGCTTTCAGTAGTTTAAATGCCGATTTATGATAAATTTTGCTTGAAAGTTGGCTCAAATGAAGCCAGCTCGCATACTCTGCTAGAGTCAACTGTTTCTGACTTGTTCACCTTTAGGGTGGCAGTCGAACTCCTTGTAATAGGGCCAATACGTCCCATGATTGTACAAATGTGACGATACGAATAGAATTCGCTCGTCGTCCTTCAAAATCTCGAACGTTCCATTTCCAGCGTGAAGGTCAGTGTCCACTACCATTAGCTGGAATTGTGTTTTTATGGCTTTTGCTCTGAAATTCGCTCCGCACCCTCTTAATGCCAAGATGCTCAACGGCGTATTTCGCGCACACAGCGACGTTGTTGAAAACGCAATAACCCTGAGGTTGAGCGCCGTAGGAGTGATGTCCGGGTGGTCGAATGATGGCGAATGCGTTTCCGATCCTAAATTGCAAGAAATGAACCTGATTTTTGGGTTAGAATGGCTTTTTGGACTCAAATACTCCAGGAAAATGATCAAAAGATTGGATTTCACATCTTCGAAATCTCGGTTCATCGCGTCATCTGCTGAATTCACCTACTTGTTATCCGCGTTTGCTTTCACCAAATCGATGCATCCGCCCAGCGCCAACCTCGCCACTTTGTGGGTATTCGGGTGGAGCCACAGAAAATCCTTCGATCTACAGTAATCCTCGCATTCTTCCACCGTCTTCAGACTCTCCAGCTGCTCCACAACTGCAACAGGATGACCCAGAGCGATTTCTTCATTTGTGGCCGCTCTCGCCGGGATCTAAATCGCGAATATCGGATCTCTCCTTGATTATCTTACCTGCACAGCGTCCTCCAGCAATCCGTCCGCCTTGAGCCTCTCGTAGATCAGTTTGATCCGCTCGGGACACTCTTCCACCGTGTCGTCATAGAGACACTCGTGCTCCAACATGCGCTCATCGTAGACGAATCCGAATTTCGCCGCCATCGTCTGCAACAACGCCATTAGAGCCTAATGAAACAAGCGGCGGCACGGGATCGCCGGGTCGTCGGTCGCGTCGCTAATGTCGAACTAATGAGGAGTTGTGCTCAGCCGCCGCCGCTCTCCGGTCATAAACACGCCGAACGCTATCTGAGGGCGCCGCAGCTGCGCTGGAGGAGCGCAGATAAGATGATTAAAACGCGGTGAACACGCGCGCGTTTTCCGGAAATTAACGCGCGGCGGAGACGAATCTCGGCGCGGAACAAAGGAGCCTCTTAAGGAGCGACGTTTCTCTCCTCCTCGCACGCGACGATTGCGGGGGAAACGACTTCCGACTATTAAGTTTGAGGCGCGCGGGAAAACGCATTTTAGGGGAAAACATGAAAAGTAAAGGGCTAATGCGGCCACTTGACGGACTGAAAGTCGCTTTACGTGAAAGGCGACACCGCGTTTAAGTGATTAGGCAAACAAACGCTGAAGTGGAGATAAGTAGCGAGCATTAGGCGTGCTGACTGATCAAATGGTTGCCATATGCCATCAAATCTATTAGCAGACGTTTTGATTACGTCATTAAATGCGTGCACTTTAAATGTTTAGCCCTAAAATGGGCAGAAGTTTTGCAGAAAATGTCTGCAATCCGAATGTGCGATTTTTCATTGTTTTTAGTGCATTCGTTATTGCCAAATGGCGAATAGCAAATAGCAAATTCATGCTAATAAGGCGAATGCAATTAAAATACCGTATATCTACCACTTTAGCTTCACCTGCTTTACCGGCTTTAAATCCGAAAAGCGGATCCCATCGCCCGCAACCACGTTGGCCGATTGCGACGTTGCGGAACGCCGCGAAAAGCAACCTGGACCGGAATCGATGAAAATTCACGATATCCCGGTTGACTTTGACTTGGAAGTTTCGCCGCGTGTCTGCAAAACGACAGGAAAAACCCTTCACAGGACAAGGCACTACCGTATATTGATCATGCATGCCTCAATCAAATCGCCGCAAGACTACGTTTTCCCCGATAAATAAAGATTTCCCCTTACGTTTTCGTAAGTCAAGTCTTATGAAAATTCTGAAAGCGCCATCTTAGCGGGGAGGGCCGATTTGGTACTAGACAAAATTTCAGAAAAATCGGAGACTTTATTGGACGACAGAGACGAGGAATATTGCAGACTAACGCGAAGAATCCAAAACTGGCCCGGCCACCCACCAACTATACATTTTCAATTAATTGTGGCGGCGACGATGTAACTCGCTCATAAGAAGGAGTCGGAAAAGGAGCGAGGCGCCAGCGATGAGTTTAATGGAATTAATTCAAAGTGAAAGACAGTGAAGATTGAGCTGAATTTCGCAAAAAAAGTGCATTTGATGCTCAACACACAGAGAACAAGAACAAGCGAGTTCGTTTAGCGCCAGTTCTATAGTTCAGAGCAATCAATTAGGAATTCTGATATCGATTTGCTGATCAAGGCTGATCAAGTATTACGGGAACACGTGTAATGATGAAATGCGTCGTTTTTGGCGTTCAATTTTCATAAAACCGCTTGCAAACAACAATCTTTGATAAAAGAGTTGAATGATCATCAATTGAAATCAAATCAATTCATTTAATCCAACAACAGCAACTCAGCAAGGTCGAATTAGGCGAACCAGTGGCGAATTAGGCGAATTGTCTCCTGGTCAGAACTAATGTCACTCCAATCCGCGTCCCAGTTCTCCTCCAAAATGTCTCTGCGCGGCGCTTCTTCCAGAATGTGCTTGAAACGCTCGCCAACTTCAACTATTCCGCTCCCTTCATCTCTAACGAGTGCTGTAAGAACCTGCTCGCAGAATCGGCTTGTGACTTTGGCTTCAAAATTGCGCAGCGTGCCGTCAGCAAACCTCTGCAGAACGATCGGCTCCATTTCTGGGGCAGGAAACAGTCCGTCAATTGCAAACGGCTCCCCGCATTATTCATCAAGAGAGGAACGTGTGCGACTTCCGTGTACATACTGGGAATCGTCGGAAGAGCGTCCAGAAGTCGTTTCAAGAAGCGGTCTTCTCTGCTAAATGCAGCCACGAAAACGTCATAAACCGAAATTGAGCCTACGGTGAAGCGATTTCGTTTGAGGATCTGAAGAATCTGCTCCTGGGCGGCGGCGGTCATCTGCGTTTCATGGCGTATATGTTTTTCCAAAGTAATTTTGGAAACGTAATTCTTCTTGAAATCCCACGAGAAGATGTCGCGTTTTCCCATGTAATCGTTCTCTAAGCAGTAGAGAAATCCAGCTTCGCCTGGTGCAATAAACAGGAATCTGGCTTCTTCTTTATAAGAATCGTCGCGTCTTTTGGAGACTTTTCCCCAGCTGCTTTGCACCTCGCTGAGCCCATCAACGTCCCATCTCGGCAACGCGCTCGTCGCGCGCTCGACGAACAGAAGCGGGACGGTTTCCATCTTGCAGCTATTGAACAGCAAACTCTTCTCCCATACTTGGGCGATTCCCGCAAGCTGAAATAGAAGAGGAAGCATCGTTTTGCGCTCGTCGCATTGCTTTCAGACATTGCTCATCGTTTCCTTTTCTTTGCGCGGTTGTTGCTCGTCTCTGTGGTCGATTCTCTTGCTGGTGTTGTCGGGGTTTAGCTTGGGGACATCAATATCTTCTTTATCAATTTGACCATATTGCAGACTTACGCGAAGAATCCAAAACTGGCCCGGCCACCCACCAACTACACATTTTCAATTAATTGTGGCGGCGACGAAGTAATCCGCTCATAAGAAGGAGTCGGAAAAGGAGCGAGGCGCCAGCGATGAGTTTAATGGAATTAATTCAATCAAAGTTGAACCGAAGTTGAAGCTGCATTTAAATGAGCGGAAATGCAACAAATCCTGCATAAACCAATTAGAAAATGATAAAATATCGGTTTTCGGCCTTTTGTCCTTTAACATCATTCGCTTTCGCGTTGTTTGCCCGCAGCTGAAACCGACTAAAGAGTATTTCGGTTGTTTAGAGAACAGACCCCTACAACCGCTGAATCAGTTGTGATTCCACCGCATGACTAACGTCACTTGATCGAGCAGAATCCCCTCTGTTATTCACTCCAATCATGAGGTTCTCTTCGGCGGTCGTCCTCTCCGTCTCTCTTCTTCTCTTCGGTTCATGTAGCGCCTACATCAAGAAGTTTGACCGGAGAAATTCGATTGGCTTGGAAAGGAGATGCCGGGTAGGCCTGAACTGTCCAGCTGACGCCTAAATTCCGCCCGATTCAGTGTCGCTCTGCTTCGACCCGTGCATGATCGTCACGACGCGAATGCCCGGACCCGAGAAGGAGTTCTGCGCCTGTCAGCACATCCGCCATCGTCTTTTCCTCAAATTCGGTCATTACTATCGCGCCGGCATCCGGATGCAAGATCCCCACGGCACCTGGCGCGGACCCTACGGCAAAAACGGGCCCTTTTCCAAGAACTAAATACATTTATTGCTTCAAAATGGATGAAAATGATGAATAAGAGCGCGTGAATCAATAGTTCGGACGTCGAACGATGTAGTCGTCGTTCTCCTGCTGACGCATCGCGTTCCCGCGGACCGGAGGATCGCACGGATTGTGCTCGTCGTGGTATTCGCCGCGAGGTTTGCGGCTCAGCACCTTGAGGAGACGACCTCTGAACGCACAATTCGACCGTAAACTCAACATTGAGGCTCCGCTCACTCCTTTATGGCGTCTTCAATGGTGTAGCGGTCAGGGACGTCTTCATCGCTGGTCTTGAAGAGAACGTAGTTCCATCGGAGGAACCGGTAGCGGCAGAAGAAGGGATAGACGTCCGGCAGCGTCCACGCGAAATCGGCGTCGCGGTCGCTGATGATCGCGCCCCACATTCCTCCGTGGATGTCGTTCAGCACTCTGCGAATGGTCTAGATGGTACACAGTGGGATTACGGTAGTCTGTGAGGGTGGATGCACACCTTTGTCTGATTGGTCATGTCCTCGTAGTCGAGCGCCGCCTTTTCGATGATTTTTCTGAGGCGCGGGGGGCATTTGTGGTGATACGAAGCTGAAAACTCGGAAAATCAAGTGGATTCACCAAGAGATCTTTAGAAAATTCAATTTTGGGTTGAAAATCTGATGAAAAAGGCGAAAGAAATGTGGAACGGCTTTCTACAGGCTACCGTACACTACAGTAGGCTGCCTTTGGACGCCCAATGCTCTCGGAACCGTTGGTCGACGCTCGCTCCAAGCGCTGAAGCGAGCGTCTTTGAGGGTCCGCAGGCGGCAGCGTTTCGCGGCGTTCCGCAACGTCGCAATCGGCCAACGTGCTTGGCGAGGCGAGGGGATCCGCTTTTCGGAAATTGGAATTTTACAATTAACGACTCGCAAAACCAACTCTCAGTGCAACCAAACTTACCAGCAGTCCGTCGCCAGCAGTGTCACCAGTAAAAGTAGAATCTTCATCTCTGAAAACGCACTTTGCAATTCATTTTTCCACAACAAAGATAACGAAAAGGCAAAAATACCCCGTTGTTACAGCAAAAACTCTCGAAAATCATCTTTATTACACTTCACTCGACAAGTCAACATCGACACCGAACACTACATACTGTAATCCTCTATCTCGATCAACGAAACTCCACGATCCCTCCTTGATTGCGTGTGAAATTGAGTAGAAGAATTTGCGGTTCACATCTTGGAGTCGCACGGCCACGACGCCCCATTTGCCGCCGCATTTCAACCTCAGATACTCTCCAATCGCCTAAAACGCGGTTTGTTTTTACACGCAAACAGTTTCACCCACATCGACTTTATTTTGAAGATTTTCGTTGCTTCTGGCAACACTCTCTTTGATTACCGTATCTCCATAATGGCTAACGCAAGCCTTTCCTTAACAAAACAAGGTATACGGTAGCGGAAGGAGCACTACGTTTACTGCATACAATTGAGACGACGAAGAAAGCGATCAGCAACACAAGACGCATCAGTGAAAACCGAAAATCGACGGAATGAGGCGATGTTTGTGAGCGGGTGGGGAGATAAGGTCGTGTTTATGTGTACGACGCGAGCGATTAGCCCGCGTGTTGACGCTGATACGGGAATACTACCGAGTGAAGCACTTTTGCGCAACGAATGCAACGGGTAAATAGGACTTTGTCCACGGAAAAAACGAGAAATTGAGATTTGGGCATCTGCAAAATAAGCGCGGTTAGGTGTGAAGTGCGGAATGCGGAAATGAGTTGAGAAGCTGGCGATAAAAGTGCATCAAAGCAAAAAGTTTATGATCTTCTCCAAAAACTGCGCTCTGCGATAAGCGAAGAGCTGCGGAAAGGAGATGAGCGCGATCCTCCAGGTGAGCGACGCTTCTGGCCGTTCTGAGCTGGTGAATGAGCGCGAACGGCTGGCGCTGCGGAACGAGAGCGAGAAGCAGATTTCTTGCGTTCATCATCCTTCTTCGCAGGCGAACGAGAACGAGAGCGAGAATTGGAGCGAGAGCGGCTGTACCGAGGTGAGGCACGACGAGATCGCGATCGGCTTCTGCGAGCGCCGCCAGCCTCGCGGACGCGAATGTAGGCGCTGTCGCCCTTGTGCGAGCGGAATGAATTCTCGGTTCACTGAAGGCTTGTTGGCTGGTGCCAAACGAAGAAACGTGGCATTCAATGAGAAACGTGAGAAAATTGAGGCTGAAGTGGCGAAGTCTGGCGAGGCGCCTTCAAAACGGCGCTTCGGTCAACGGCGCGGTCAGTCGACATGTTGT
The DNA here is from genome assembly GCA_007213375.1 of Steinernema feltiae. Lineage (NCBI taxonomy): Eukaryota > Metazoa > Nematoda > Chromadorea > Rhabditida > Steinernematidae > Steinernema > Steinernema feltiae. Next base: position 27,214 of record MQUG01003845.1, on the reverse strand, counting down.
CAACGACTCTCGTCGGCTGCGTCGCTCTCCTGCTCCTGCAGGGAGCAGGCACACAAATGGTGAAAATGGTGCAGGAAAATGGTGCTTGTAAGTTTTCCGTTGAGTTTTATTTTGTTTTTTTTTTTTTTCAGTTGCTAAATGCGAGTTGGATCGCTTGCAGAGGAATTTCATCCACCCGGTCACTTGTTTCGGATTCGCCCGTGTACCGTTCAAATTCCAAACCTACGAATCCGTCAACGCCAAGATCGACGGAATCCTCGAGGAAGCGAAGAAGCAGCGGGAAGCGGCAGGGAATGAGGTCAACTGCTCGACGCACTCCGTAACTCCGCTATACTACAGTGCGACGGAGCTGCTCTTCGTGCGGTACCCGAAGGTCCACGAAGGCGACAAGCTGAAAGATGACGAGAGGGACGTTTCATACTGGATTGCGAATGTCGCCGGATTGTGAGTTGAATATTTCCGATTCAATTAATTCTTTTTTTATCTCTAGAGACAATAAGTTGTCAACTTCCCCGAAAGCCAAGACTGGACTGTGATCGGCAAAGGATACTGGTACGACAAATTCAACGAGCTTCCCGTTGACAAGCGAAAGAAGGCCGTTTGCGATCCACAGCACGTACGCCACAACATGCGGGACAAGCAAATCGAATTTTCCCTACAGAATTCTGCTCTGAAACTGGATACCGGGAAGTTTGAAGCTAAAGCGTATTGCCATTTTATAAAAATGTGAGCTTTCATATATTTTATATTTTCTATATTCTCTTGCTTCAGCTTTATTATCTGCGATATGATCCCACGCTTGTCAACGCAACGCGCTATGGGGTATATTCGTTTGATTGATTTTAGTATTAATTTGTTCGTTTAGGCGTATGGTTTCGCGTTTAAAGACGATCAGAGGGACGACTACTTCCGTTCTCAGTATTACGAAAATCATGCTTTCGGATCGAGTCGCGAACGGTTTGCGCTCGTCATACTCTTGTGAAATATTTATCTCTTCTGTATTTCAGGAAAGGCTCGGATCAGTACTATTTCTTGTTTGGAAAGGTCAACCAGTAAGTTCTCAGCTTTCCTCTCTGCACTAACAATCATCACCCTCTAGAACATCGCTGCGTGAAATGGAGGCAGGTAAACGAGAAGGATTTTTAATTGAATCGTATTGTTACCTCCGGAAGGCCCGCCATGATTTGGGCGAGCTGAATTTAGCCTACATCCTGCCTCAAGATGCCAACACGAGAATGTTAGTTGAATTCTGTGCATTATTTGAAATCCCTCTCTCTCTCTCTTTCAGCATTACGGATGGGGACGAGTTTGTGACGACCACCACGATTCCGACCACAACGGTAGCGACTACGGCAAGCACGACTACGAAGCCCCCAACGACGACGCAAAAAGGGAAACCGCGAAAGGTGAAGAGAAGACGACGACAAAGGAGGCCGATGAACGCGAATACACAGATCCGGAAGAAGAATATTCCGAAGAATTTACTTCAGCACCTTCTGTCGAAATTAATGCACGTAACGCACCGATTGTGAGCGCATCCTCATCGATCGAACTTGGAATGATCGTTTTCTTGTTCGTATTTGTCGTTGACCACATCCTATGATTATCCTGAATAAACTATCGAAAAGCACCGTTCTGGGCCGGTGAATGAGAGCGCGAAAGGCTGGCGCTTCGGGAACGCCTTCTTGAAGCTGATTGCTTGCTGAAAAGCTGAAAAGAGCAGTACTGACGTGGAAATCGACTATGGCTCTTGCTACGAGAAGCCGACTGTTGACTGCGGGAGCAGCTTCGGAATCGATTAATTATCCTTCTTCGCAGGCGAACGAGAGCGAGAATTGGAGCGAGAGCGGCTGTACCGAGGTGAGGCACGACGATATCGCGATCGGCTTCGGCTTCTGCGAGCGCCGCCAGCCTCGCGGACGCGATGTAGGCGCTGTCGCCCTTGTGCGAGCGGAACTTGGTGTCGTCCAGCTTCTTCAGTGCGTACTCCACATCGTCAGCGTGGGAGAACTCGACGACTCCGGTGTCATCGCCGTTGACGTCCGAGTAGCACACTTCGCCAGCCTTCTTCATGTGGTCCGTCCTTCAGGTCCTGCCACGACCCAGTGTTCGGAAGGTTTCGGTATGAGGGCGATATTATGAAAATCAAATTTCATATCGCGCGAAAGGCGAAAGTTAATTATCTCTCTTCTGAAGTCTCCGACGACGACGCGCAGGATGAATTCGAGACAGACTCTGTTCATTGAAGGCTTGTTGGCTGGTGCCAAACGAAGAAACGTGGCATTCAATGAGAAACGTGAGAAAATTGAGGCTGAAGTGGCGAAGTCTGGCGAGGCGCCTTCAAAACGGCGCTTCGGTCAACGGCGCGGTCAGTCGACATGTTGTCAACGACTCTCTTCGGCTCCATCGCTCTCGCTATTCTGCTCCTGCAGGGAGCAGAGACACAAAATGTGAAAATGGTGCAGGGAACATGTAAGTTTTCCGTGGAGTTTAATTTGGATTCTTATTCTTTTCAGACCCAAATGCGAGTTGGGTCGCTTGCAGCGGAACTTCATCCACGCGGTCACCTGTTTCGGATTCGTCCGCGTGTCGCTCAAGTATCAGACCTATGATTCCGCCAACGCCAAGATAGACGCAATTCTCGAGGAAGCGAAGAAGCAGCGGGAAGCGGCAGGGAATGAGGTCAACTGCACGACGTACTCCGTAACTCCGCTATACTACAGTGCGACGGAGCTGCTCTTCGTGCGGTACCCGAAGGTCCACGAAGGCGACAAGCTGAAAGATGACGAGAGGGACGTTTCATACTGGATTGCGAATGTCGCCGGATTGTGAGTTGAATATTTCCGATTCAATTAATTCTTTTTTTATCTCTAGAGACAATAAGTTTGTCAACTTCCCCGAAAGCCAAGATTGGACTCTGATCGCCAAAGGATACTGGATGGACAAATTCAACAAGCTTCCAGGTTACAAGCGAAAGAAGGCCGTTTGCGATCCACAACACGTACGCCACAACATGCGGGACAAGAAAATTGAATTCGTGATACAGCATTCTGCTCTGAAACTGGATACCGGGAAGTTTGAAGCTAGAGCTTACTGCTCTATTGACAAAACTGTGAGATTTCATTGATATATTTTCCTATAATCTCTTGTTTCAGAGGTATTATACGCGATATGACCCCACGCTTGTAAACGAAACGCGCTATAATGTATTCGTTTGAGTGATTTTAGTGATGTATTAATTTGTTCGTTTAGGCGTATGGTTTCGCGTTTAAAGACCACAGGGATGACTACTTCCGTTCTCAGTATTACGAAAATCATGCTTTCGGATCGAGTCGCGAACGGTTTGCGCTCGTCATACTCTTGTGAAATATTTATCTCTTCTGTGTTTCAGGAAAGGCTCGGATCAGTACTATTTCTTGTTTGGAAAGGTCAACCAGTAAGTTCTCAGTTCCTCTCTACACTAACAAGCATCACCTTCTAGAACATCGATGCATGAGATGGAGGCAGGTAAACGAGACGGATTTTTAATTGAATCGTATTGCTACCTCCGGAAGGCCCGCCATGATTTGGGCGAGCTGAATTTAGCCTACATCCTGCCTCAAGATGCCAACACCAGAATGTTAGTTGAATTCTTTACTTAATTTGAAATCCCTCTCTCTCTTTCAGCCTTACGGATGGCGATGAGTTTATTACGACCACCACGATTTCGACCACAACTATAGCGACTACGGCAAGCACGACAACGAGACCCGACGACGACGCAAAGAAGGGAAACCGCGAAAGGTGAAGAGAAGACGACGACAAAGGAGGCCGATGAACGCGAATACACAGATCCGGAAGAAGAATTTACTCCAGCACCTGTAGCTGTCGGATTTAATTCACGCCAAGAACTGACTGTGAGCGCATCCTCGTCAATTGAACTTGGGATGATCGTTTTCTTGTTCATATTTGTCGTTGACCACATCTATGATTAAACTCCTGAATAAACTATCGAAATGCACCGTTCTGGGCCGGTGAATGAGAGCGCAAAAGGCTGACGATTTGGGAACGACTTCTTGAAGCTGATTGCTTGCTGAAAAGCTGAAAAGAGCGGAATCGATTAATTATCCTTCTTCGCAGGCGAACGAGAGCGAGAATTGGAGCGAGAGCGGCTGTACCGAGGTGAGGCACGACGAGATCGCGATCGGCTTCGGCTTCTGCGAGCGCCGCCAGCCTCGCGGACGCGAATGTAGGCGCTGTCGCCCTTGTGCGAGCGGAACTTGGTGTCGTCCAGCTTCTTCAGTGCGTACTCCACATCGTCAGCGTGGGAGAACTCGACGACTCCGGTGCCATCGCCGTTGAAGTCCGTAATGTGGTCTTTCAGGTCTTGCCACGACCGGAGAACAATCAGCTCTCACTGTCAGTTGTGTCTTCGTTGATTTATTTACACTCAATCCACAAAGCAAACAAGAAAATTCAAAAATTCAGCAGCAATTCAAATTCGTGATATGCGTTGTGACAGAAAGAAAGCTTCGATTCGTTGTTTCAGGTTGGTTTTTGCGAGCTCCTACCGTAGTATGACCAGTAAACAATCTAAACAACTCAATAATCAACTGTTCCCGCCGAGGATTACGGTAGTACATTGAAGAGAGCGAAGAAAGTGGGGAAAGCGACGCTGGAGACTTTGTCGATCTCGTCCGGCGTCCACGACCGCGACTTTCCGGGTTTCCACGAGAGTTCCAACTTCTCCACCGGGAACATGAATCTGTTCTCGTAGCGACAGAGACCTTTGGGGCTGGAATCCTGCCGTTCCAGGCCCTTCTTGCAGATCACAGGCCGTTTCCGCGGCCCTCCATCGTCTTTCACTTTGTAGCCGACGATCGCCAACTCGATCAGACTCGAGAAGATGAACGTCATCGAGCCGAGCATCCACACGTCTGCAAGCACCAGAATCACCTACGAAATGTGACAGGATTCCGGTACCTATCGCTTTGACATAGGACACTCTGGGCAGATTCCTCATGATATTCCCGAATTGGAAGATCATCGCGAGGAGCGCGTTGACGCCCAGCATCGTCCGGGCGGGAATCGCTTTGGGACCGAGAGAGAAGGAGACCCAGCTGTAATTTACATCAATTTAGGCCGTTGGATTACGGTAGTACCTGATGAAAATGGTGAGATAGGTGGGGACGTAGGCCTGCATGAAGTACCAAACGTATCTTCGCTCGAATGTCAATCTGACGTGAAGTTCATCCCACATGCCGGCCGGATAGGGCTGAAATGCAGAATTTGACTGTAAATTAAGCTGAGGATTACGGTGGCTCACCTCGACAACGTGTGTGGGCGCGATGCTGATCATATCGAAGTCGGGCAGAAGGATTGGTCCGGTAGCGTAGACCGGGTTTGGATTGAACGGATTCCAGCGCATGCGCACTTCCTGGTTGTTGTAGTTGAAACTAAAGGGAAATTACGGTAAGACGGGCAAAATTAGTATAGTTCTGAGGTTCGATTTTGAATGGATTTTGTTTCAAAATCGAGATTTTGCTACCGTAATTTTGTGTTTTAACGCTTTTGTATCATTTTTCCATCCAGAACTTCAAATCGCACCTCTCATAGATGAGATGACAGGTCTGCACATCCATCGGGAAGTTGGACAGATCCATCGAGCACGGTCCCTTCACTCTCACGCGCTGCAAAATGATCTCCAATTAGCGTTTGCTGGCTTCTTGGAACTTACGTAATTAACCCAAACAGTTCCGTTCGGGTAGAGCATGAGGAAGACGTTCCTGGAACGAAAGCGCTCATTAGCGGTTCACGGTGCGTTGGCGGCGCTAATGCTCACTGAAGCGCGGCCTACCTGAAGGGAGAATCGTGGATTTGCGCGATTTTGCTGTTGATAAAGCAGCTGTTGGGCGTCCAGAGACGATCGAGCACCTGATGATTGAGGGAGAGATTGTCCTTGCAGGGTGAGAGATGCTCAAAGTTGAGGGACGGATCGACCCAATTCTCGTTGATGTAGATGTCCATCTGCAAGAACGCGCGTCATCAAATCGTAAAAATCGCGTCGTTTGACGCTTTTTACCTCGAAATCGTTTGTGATTTCGTTAATTGAAGTGATCGCCTGAAGCCAGAATTCCACCGCTACGTCCACGCCGGTCTCCTCTGAAAACGAGCACTTTAGATGATTAGCTCTACAGTAACCCTTCGTTTTATGCGTTCCCTGAAGGCTCTTTAAATCAAATACATCTAGTGCAGCTGTGCAGACCTATAAATAATGCGCAATGCGGCTTCTTGGAAGTACAAAGTGCTGAAAAAACACGTGCTAAACGACGCCAAGTGGCCGTAATTGCACTTGACTTAAGGGAATCCGTGTTTGAGGAAAGCAACTCGGCTATTTTGGGTTGAAATGCGTGATTTTTGGGGTGGATTAAGCGCAGTCACGCATGGTGGGTTTGAGATTGGAATTTGTCACGTAATTGTGGGAGTGGGAGGTGAGAGTTTGAGTGTTTTGGTCAAAACAGACTAAAAAAAGACTTGTTTAGGTCACAAAGTCACAAATTTGCTTCAATCAAAGCTTAAAAAGGTGAATCGGACGCTTTTTGACCAGGAAACCCCTTCAAACTCCCTCTTTGATCGCTTGGCGCTGCCCTCTGGGTTCATCTAGTCAAAACGTTCTCTTCCTCGTCCTGTTGACCCCTCCGCACCTTCTTCCCCTCGCACGCGGCGCTCAATCCGCCTCGGATAATTGCTAAAGCAGAGCCGATGAATACTTGATGTCAAAGTGCCAAGAGCAGATCGCCATCGGCGCGTCGCAATTTGCATCTCCGAGAAGAAGGCGCGCGCTTCTTCCCCAATTTTGCTACTTTATGCATAGTGACACTTGGGCGCAAAGGGTGAATGAGGCGCAGAATGTGGGGTTTTGGGATATTAATACGGCAGCAAATGGGCGAATAATTGGTGCACTCGAGTGTTTGAAGGGTCTCAAGGGCCGCGTTGGATGGTTGTCGTCTGGTTTGAGACGTCAAATGTTGAGGTGTGACGTGTGGCTCGGGACCTCCATAATTTTGCATTTTAAAACTGGGACTAAAGATGGACTTTCGGGTACTGTAGCTGAATATGTAGAACAGCGGTTATTTGAATTTATTGCTTTTTACGGATTTGTTTTGGATCAGAAGAAAAGCATAAATCTACGGGCATAAACGTGCTGTTATTGGCCATAAATATAATCAAATTGGCTCAAATTCTCATTCCACTACCAGCTTTTAATCGAATTTAGCGGCGCTGATTAATTTACACCTTCATTTCAGCAAAGCGATAAGCTTCAATAAGCCAAACACCAAATCTGTAGCTTCCATATGGACAAGCGCAGATTCCTCGCTGTTATACGAGGGACAAAATAGGCTTTTTGCACCAAAATTTCAATCAAAAACGTTATTAAACTTGAGTTGAGCGTCCGATCATCTCCCTTTCACCTCTCAACCTATCACTTAACCGCAAAAAATCCCGCTTTTAGCCGCAAATTTATATTTAGCCGACCTGCACTTCCTCCCTCAATTGATCGCTACTTAAGGGATTAGCGGACATGTGCTTTTTCCTAACAACGCGTCAAAATCAAAGTGTTTTAGACACAAAAGAAAGGCCGCATTCAGGAAGCAAATTAAATATTTATACTCGCAGACAGACAAGAAATGCCCTAAGCGGCGGCCTTCCTGCACACGGCGCCCCTCCCGACCCTCATTGCGTGTTTACCTGGTATTCGATATTTGTTATATCCGGTGCCATTGAGCAGCTTGTCTATAATCGCGGTGTCCGTGGTGCAATTGCGACGTTTCCGGTGCGCCGCCGTTGCCGGATCGCCGCCTGAAGCGCGTTCCACAACAGAGTCGGCGCGGTCGAACGCTCGGAATCCGGTCGCCGCGTTCAGAAGGACGAAAACGAGGAAGAACGAGGATTGCAGACACCGCATTCTGTAACGAGAAACGCGAATCTATCGGATCGCGAGGTTCGCGGAGATCGTCGCGAGGGAGAGGAGGCGTGGCGGAAGGTTCAGAGGAGGCGGGGAGATGACAAGATTAGAAGAACGTATCGATGCGATTTGCGGTAGACGGCGGGAGAGGAGGAGGAGGTAAGGTGGCCGGCCGGCGCGTGTCCCCAGGCGCGAGGGCCACTTCGCGACTGTTGTTCAAGCATGTTTGCTTAATCAAATTACCGCCTTGCGACGGCCCCTGGAAACGTCACATCGAGTTTGGAGACACCAAATCGGGCGCGCGAGTGCGGAATTGCAGCTGTCGGCGGTCGATCGGTCGGCCTAAAGTAGGAAGGAGCGGCGGCGCATGGATGGATGCTTTTGCCGCTCCGGGAAATTGCGGCGCTGGCGGAAGGCGAAGTGTCGCCGGAAGTTCCGCGACACCGTCGACGTCAGCGAACGGAACGCAGCGATTTGCATAGAATGTTGCGTTCTTGAAAGGCGCTAACGGGATTAGCACGAGAGGAAATTGAATTCGAGGACACGAGGCGCGATTGTAGTCGGAAAGGTCATTGAGAACTTGTGAAAAGCTCTAATTCTGATTTTGTGCAAAAGAAGTGAAGCTGGAAGTTCCCAAGGGCACAAAAAAGCCGGAAAGAACTTTTTGAGCAATTCAGGGACGTGAATTGACTGTAAAAACGCGTGTTACTCGAAGGCGCGCGGAACATTTGTGGTGATAGAGGCAAAAACGCGATTTTCGCTTGAAAATCTGATGAAAAAGGCGAAAGAAATGTGGAACGGCTTTCTACAGACTACCGTACACTACAGTAGCCTGCCTTTGGACGCCCAATGCTCTCGGAACCGTTGGTCGACGCTCGCTACAAGCGCTGAAGCGAGCGTCTTTGAGGGTCCGCAGGCGGCATCGAACCCGCGGGCGTTTCGCGGCGTTCCGCAACGTCGCAATCGGCCAACGTGCTTGCGAGCGAGGGGATCCGCTTTTCGGATTTGAAGCCGCGCGGGAATCTGTTGTGGCCTTGGGTGGCCGGTATACAGTATATCACACATCGTGTGTGGTCAAAATCATTTGAAATAACGCTTTTGAACAAAAAAATTGGAATTTCAAGGCGTAGAATTTGAACGAACTCAATTCGCGGTGTGAAGTCCAATATGCAGAGCGGAACCAGATCGCGGTCGAACGAACAAACGCGCAGCACTTAATCTGGAGTTCTAATCACCAAATTCAAGCGTGGCTACACACCGCTTAATCCACTTAATTCAGCCGATCGAAGTTCAAACGTCTCGGAACATGCAGATTCGGGTGCGGCGTTCCAAAAACGCGCGAATTCACTTGGAGCACTTGAACGAAGTTCCACTTTGAAGTGAATTCAACGCACTTGATAAGAGGCTTTTGTCTTGCGTGCGCGGACGAAGGAGCTGATTGTGGGCGGCGGCGGCGGCAGAAGACGTTTTTGGAGCTCAAGTTCATCCTGTCACGTTTGTGCGATGATTAATCGAGAATTTAGAAATTCCGCTGTTTTTGTGACACCCGGAGAGGTTTGTTTGTAGGACAATTGGCGCTAATTAGTACAAAAATGTGGTCTGAAAGCGCGAGAGCAGATGATTGAGGAGGCATTTCAGACATTCCAGGCCGATTGTTTTGATAGGCATGACGTGTTCAAAACAGTCGGCTGCATTCCTAATTGTGGGTGCAGTCAGCGACTGCGTCACCTCTGGCTTCAAAGCCACTGCATCTAATCACCGTTTTGCATTGTTTGAGCTGTGAATACCGTAATTACCAGTATCCGTGTTGACTTGACTTGATGAAGCTGGACCACACACACTATAAACACAGATATACCGTATACCCGGCCGCCACTCAGTTCTTTTGTCTAGACGCCATACGTGGAAACAAGTCTAATTGGCGCACAAAACAAAGTCAAAAGGCGATCATAAATCTGACAGCGAATTCAATTAAAAAATGCTCCTAATCGCTTTACGCTGGTCGCAAATCGCCATCTGTTGCATTAACTTCACACCTTTTTGCTTCTTCCGTCTTCGCCGCCGACACAACGCGTCACAGCGAACAGCCGAGTTCACATGTGCACCGCAAATTGGCGCCTTTGCACGAGGCGACAGCGGTCGCACGACCTTTTATCCCGTTTCCGGTCAAAGACGGATTCTCAGAAGTTGAGATCAACTCTTATAGCGGCACAATGAGTGGAAACGCAAAGAAAACAGCCAATATCTCCGCTCCGAAGAGCAGAAAATGAGCGCATTTTCGCGAAAAACACTCGAAAAAACAAGAAAGATTCAAAGTTGCGATAAATGTGACAATCGCGTCCTCGTGCAGTCCACCCGGGAGGCGAAAGCAGATCGATTTGGAGTCCTCTAGGTGCGTTGTCGCGTCTTATTTATGTTTTTCGATCAAAAGTCAATTACGGCGGTCGGCATTAATTGTGAAGTGAAACTTCATGAGACAACGAGCGAAAAACGGAAACGGAGATTTCATCTTCTGCGAGATTATTTAATTAGAGTTTAATTTCCAGCTAGATGCGATGATCCCCGCTGAACCTCCACGACGCTCCAAGTACCGCGTGGAAGTCACTTGACTTCCAAACACGAAACAAGAAATCAGCTTCACGAAGTCGTTCCCGAAGCGCCAGCCGTTCGCGCTTTCACTCACCGGCCAGAACACCGAGCATTTGCATTTCGATAGTTTATTCAGCGAGGATGTCTACGACAAATACGAACAAGAAAACGAACATTCCAAGTTCGATTGACGAGGATGCGCTCACAGTCGGTTCTTGGCGTGAATTAAATCCGACAGCTACAGGTGCTGGAGTAAACTCTTCTTCCGGACCTGTGTATTCGCGTTCATCGCCTCCTTTGTCGTCGTCTTCTCTTCACCTTTCGCGGTTTCCCTTCTTTGTGTCGTTGTCGGCGGTTTCGTTGTCGTGCTTGCCGTAGTCGCTACCGTTGTGGTCGGAATCGTAGTGGTGGTCACAAACTCGTCCCCATCCGTGGTGCTGAAAGAAAGATGAATACAAATTCAAATACACACAAAAACCAACTCACATGTTCGTCTTGGAATCTTGTGGCAAAACGTACGCCACGTTCAGTTCGCCAAGATCATGACGGAACGTCCGGAGGTAACATATTGATTTAAATGTATTTCCTACTCGTTTGCCTGCCACCATCTCCGCCACCGATTCTCTTAACATCGGGTCATTATTATAGAAGAGCAAAATGCTGAGAACTTACTGGTCAACCTCTCCAAACCAGAGGTAGTACTGATCAGTACTGATGTCGCTGAAAAACAGAAGATATTTCATCAGAGATGAAATGGTATCAAACCTTTCGCGCGATGATATGAAAGAATGTACTTCATAATGTTGCGTAGCGAAGTAGTCATCCCTATCTATCACGTCCTCGAAACCATATGCCTAAATGAACAAAAATTACTTCACCTAAATCAGGCAAACGAATACCCCATAGCGCTCTGTGTTGTTGACAAGCGTGGGGTCATATCGGAGATAATATTTCTGAAATTAAAGAATGAAATAAATCTCTGAATTCGATATCTCACTGTTCTGTCAATCTCGCATCTCCTACTCGTTTCGAATGTTCTGGAATCCAAGTAAAACACAGAACTGCGGAATTCAATTTTCTTGTCCCTCATATTGTGCCATACAAACTGTGGATCGCAAACGGCGTTCTTTCGCTTGTCAGCAGAAAGCTTGTTGAATTTGTCGTCCCAGTATCCTTTGCCGATGAAAGTCCAATTTTGGCTTTCGGGAAAGTTTACGAACTGGTTGTCTCTAAAAGTCAAAATCAAGAATTGATTGAATCGGAAATATTCAACTCACAATCCGGCGACATTCGCTATCCAGTACGAAACGTTCCTCTCGTCATCATTTCAGCTTGTCGCCTTCGTGGACCTTCGGGTACCTCACGAAGAGCAGCTCCGTCGCACTGTAGTAGAATGGAGTCACTGGAGTGCGTCGAGCAGTTGACGTCCTTCCCTTCCGCTTCCCGCTGCTTCTTCGCTTCCTCGAGGATTCCATCGATCTTGGCGTTGAAGGAATCATAGTTTGATACTTGAGCGACACCCGGGCGAATCCGAAACAAGTGACCGCGTGGAAGTAGTTCCGCTGCAAGCGATCCAACTCGCATTTGGCAACTGAAAAGAATAAACTACAAATAAAACTCAACGGAAAACTTACATTCTCCCTGCATCACCGTCAGCTTCTGAGGTGCTGCTCCCTGTAGGAGCAGAAGAGCGATGCAGCCGAAGAGAGTCGTTGACAACATGTTCATGACCGCGCATTGACTGAAGAGCCGTTTTGAAGACGTATCGTCAGACAACGAGCCGCTAGGTTTTGTCACGTTTCTCATAAAATTTCACCTTGATATGTAGGAGCAGAAGATCCACAATCCACAATGAACACATGTCATGACCCGCCAATGGCTGAAGCACCTTTTTAGAGCATCTCCGCAATCTCCGCATCGTTCCGCAGTTTTTACAAATTCACTGATCTCGTTGGCAGAGCCGTTCTCCTTTGCGCTCTCGTTCTCCGTCAAATCGTTAATTTGTGAAGCCTCTTCCCGCTTCATTCCGATAAAGAAGTTTTCAAATTCTGATTGGCGCTATTTATTATATCCACATTTTCAATTTGTCATGTTCACATTTAATTTTAGGAACAGGGCATTCTTGCATTGGCTTCAATTCCTCGATCGCGACCTTCTTCGACGATTTCTTCGATTTCGGTCACTTGAAGACGAGCGACTACGAGAACGACGATAGTCGCGCCCGATCTGGTGTCACGTCTACGAGACCGCGAACGAGACCGGGAACGCGAGCGTCTCTGGTTGCGTCTGGATGAGCGTGACGGCGATCGTGAGCTTGATCGGGACGATCGGCTTCTGCTGCGCGATCGACTGCGGTTTCTTCTGCGACGATTATCGCGAGAACGCGAGCGAGAACGTCTTCTAGAAGTTGAGCGCGATCTTCTACGACGAGAACTACGACTTCGACTACGAGACCGAGATCGACTGCTGACACTGGAACTCGAGCTGCTTCTGCTCCGCTTGTTGATTCTCTCGCGAATACGCCTGGCTTCCTCGTGAATGTCCTCATCGCGCTTCTGTAAATCGTTTGATAATTACAGAACCGGGGTTATTAGGTGGTTCCTACCCGTCGCTCATCCCTCAATTCGCGACGTCTCCCTTCTTCTTCGGCCTTCAATTCCGCGGCTGTTTTCATCAGAGCGCGCTGCATCTGCTGCCGCAATTTTCTTGCAGCAATCGACGTCTTCTCGGTATCGGAATCGGAATCGCGCTCTTTTTCCTTCTTACTTGCCATCCGCTTGGTCCTCCGAATCCTCCTCTTCTGGTTCTCAATCTCCATTCGCTCCTTTTCCGATTCTGACATGCTCGATCGAACTTGCAATGGCGCGTTATCCGCGCTGTTGTAATCGCTTTCTCCTTGCTGCGTCAGCATCTTTTTTCGCCCCATTTTTCGCTGGTGACTGCGGTCGACTTCCCGATTTTGATCTGGGCTTCTTTCTTATAGGAGAGCTGATTCTACGCGATGAAGAAGATGAGGGTTCATCGAGGAAGGAGAGAGGACTGGGCGATCGCTTGCTTTTCAACGCTCTGAATATAAAATGGTTTTTCCATTTAAATTAGATATCGTCTTCCTACAAGATTTTCCGGTATTCCTGACTTGGTAGCACAGGACCTTGAACGATATCTCTCGTCGGGCTGGCGTCAGAGGCTTTGTCGTCTCTTCCACCACCAAACGATCGGATAAATTCAGTCCGTTCGTGATGAACTCTTCGCTCATCTTCAGATGACGAGCTTTCAGGTCGCACTCGATCGTCCTTCTTCTTAGCGATAAAACTGCAACGAAATCCCTAAAAACGTCTCGATGCAAACGCTTACCTCAACAAGGTTGTCGTTGCTTCCTCGTTCTGTGAGACCTTCCCGACGATCTCCGCACGTCGCTTCTTCAGAATAGCACGATCTTGCTTCGCCTGCCGACCCTAAACATACATAATCTCGTTATCACGTGTAATTACGAAGGAGAATAAGGCCAAAAGGGATAAAAGATGCCGAAAAACCAGAAACTACGGAAAGTGAAGCGAGAATAAAGTAATTACAGACAGAAAGGGCGAGTTTGGCCTTGTCAATCTCTTTAATTTGAGCCGCTTCGTCCTGTTCTTTCTGATCCATTTTTATCAACTTGATAAAAGCGGTTCCGCCGACACGATACTGCTGTGCAATCTTGTTCAGTTGACTCAGCTCTACAGCTCCCATATGACGAACATCGAGTTTTAAATCTAAATGGTTGCTTAGAGGAGATTCTGCGAGATTCAATTACCAAATCCAAGCTCCTCCACTTCGACTTCTTGGTCGCTTTCATCGCTTGGAGCTTTGGCAGTGGAAGGAACGACGTCGCTGCCTTCGTATAAAAAGCCAATTGCTGCCTTCTTATCCGTTAACTGCCTAAATTATAATGGATTAGTGAAAGAGTGGAAAGAAAGCCTACTTCTTCTTTTGCATCTCCAGCTTTGCGCGGTGATTCTGTTTGTTCTTCGACTCGCTCCAGAATTCCTTCGTTGCAATATCTTTCAAACACTGTTTCTCGTTGGTTTTCTTGTACTCGTTGGACACGAGGACCCGATACCGCTCATACTCGCATTGAGCTTCTTCGTCATCCAGCCCGAGCCTGAAATAATTAATTAACCGATAATTTTGGTCTAAAAACTCACTCGTCCCAGTCGTCGTCATCTCTGTTCTTCACCTCTGGAATAAAGTCCAAATGCGATCGCGCGTCGAAGCGATCGATCAGGACTTCTGGATTCCCTTGCCACTTCCTCAGCGTCGACGACGATTCTGCAGCCTGGGCGATCGCGGGATCGATGTAAATTTGGCATTTTCGTCCGTGCACCTGCATGAATTGCTCAGGATCGCGACGGATAGACTCGTAGTATTGCTTCCGCCGTTCACTGCGCTTCGCGGCGTCCACCATGTGGCTCCGCACCTTCTTTTCCTGTTTCCGTGCTTCATGCCACATCCTGAAAGCTGCTTTCAAGAAAACCTCCTTGAGAATTAGCAAAGATAGAGCTGTAAGATGGTCAACTTGGTCCAGTGGGAAGAAATGAGTGCGAGATCTTTATACAGTTAAATAAGATATATAAATTGATAGCGAAAGTCGTAGATTAATATTCATCCCCGTAGAGACTCCCGCTCTTCTTGGCTAACTCGGAGAGCGTGGTGGCCACCTGCTTCATCTGCTTGTCCTGTGCTCCAATCGTCGCATCCAGCTCCTTGATGCGCTCGTCGGTGGCATCATCGGGATTTTCGAGTTGAAATTGCGCTCCTATTCTGACGAATTCGGCTTGCACGTCGGTGGCAGCGGAGAGAAGCTAAACGCGGATCATGACGAACAGAGAGCGAGGGAAAGAAACGTACATCTTTGATTCCGTACTCGGCTGTCTCCTTGATATGCTCCGGAGTGGGCCCAGTTCGACCAATGGAAGCGTTGTTGAGCTCGAGGAATTGCACGAACTTCATCATGAAGTTGTTCACGCGATCGCCGAGTTGACTCGGCTGCACTCCGTCCAGATTGCTTAGAGTCTGCGCTATACTCGATGCTCCTTCCTGAATTTTGTTATTGTAGGCGAACAGAAGCAAGAATAGAGCGTACCGGTCGTTGGCCCGGTTGCTGGGAGCCTCCGGTCGGCTGCTGGCTATTTTGAGATCCGGCTTGTCCTTCGCCTAAGCAAAATCAAAGATGAAAACCGAATTAAAATCGAAAATCGCACCTCTCTGTTGCGAATCCTCTTCGTCGTCAACCAAAAGAGCTTCGAGAGTTGACATGCCTGGAATCTGCAAGAACTATGATCATCTAAACGCTGAATTTATGAACAGAAAAGCGTTGCTATCGTGATTCCAAAGCGCGAACATCACATGACCGTCGTAAAATAGTACTGTTCGGTCAGGCAGCGTTGAACTCGTAGTCGTGTCCTCATCGTCGCCAGGACTCAAAGATTGCACCAAACTCAGAGCATTCGATATAAATTTTCGGCAACGTCCATCACAGCGCAGCAAGCAAATTGTTGTTGTTGAGATATCACCACTATTCTAGCGACGTGTATACATGACTCCGTGGCGCAACGGTAGCGCGTCTGACTCCAGATCAGAAGGTTGCGTGTTCGAATCACGTCGGGGTCAAAATATTTTTTTTTGATTTCACAAGTCACTTTTTCTTTGATTGCCTTCATAATCTCTCAGCAACGTTCTCATGTGGCAATGGACTGTGCAACGTCGACGGTAATCAACATTGTTTCTCTCGTTTTTGCAAAAAGAAGTGATACAAGTTTCGCAAATCAAAAATTTGAATTTGCGCGAAAATGGGTCTTGACGCGGAGACATTGAATTCATGAGCGTCTGTAAATATGAGTTGAACGGATGAGTTCAAGCGTTTTTCGTTCTGCATGCCTTTTTATTTGTTACGCTTTGCACCCAGATCCAACTTGATCGCCATCTTTGGGAGAAAACACGAGGCGAGGCTGCTCACCAAGTTAGTAGAAAGTTCGTTAGTCAACTTTGAAACGTGGGAAGAAGGATGGATCTTTGTGCATTGCATGTCTCTCTTCACTGATGGAGAACGGAGATAGGGAGGGAGGGCAAATCGCGGACTCCCACATCGAAAGGTTCGTACACCTTCTGATATAAGTGCGAATTTTCACTACCGTATCGCTCGAAATAGGTCGGTTCACTGACTACCCGCCCAAATTCGAGTCGACTAGTAAAGTGCAAACTATCGATCGACGCGGCGACACATTTTGGTCACTACGCGCGCGAACTAGTCGTTTGACGGAAGGTGTCCTCCACCAGAATTCAGTCGCTTCTTTGAGCAATGTTGTGCAATGCTCTCTGGTTTTATGTCCTCCCAGTTGCCGCCTTCAACCCTCCAGGTCAGTGCGTTATCAAAGCAAACATTGTGTTGCTCTGCACTTTCCCGCGTTTAGCCGATTTACAACCGCCGCTTTCAGTGAACGATGATGTCCGGAGACTTCCACGTGGCTGGATCAACTCTGACTGTCCGAAGATTGATGGAAATCTTGGCGGAGAAGGATGAAACCTACACGCTGGGAACGGATCCGTCGAAGGTTCGATTTTCCCGTTTGAGATGTGGCCTAAATTTCACGTTTCAGCTCATAAACTTACCCAAAGCAACATGCATTTCTGACGGAAAAGGTTTCGCGTCGAAAATCTACAGTGTTCTTCTCGAAACGGAAGTCGCCTCGCATACTGTCGCTATAAAGGTTGATATTCTTTAGTTTAATTGCTTAAAGTTTGAATTTTAGCTCGCGCAATGCACAAATCAACTTGGAAAGAGCTTGGACGACGACGACAAGACGCAGAAAGAACGGTTGGAGCTGTTCGAAGCCATCAATAACCGGGAACTCGCTTTCTACGAATTTGTTACCGCGCACGTTCTCGAGAAGGTCCTCTTGGTGAGGTATTTCTATGGACATCAAATGAGCGCCGATCAACAAGGCATCATCTTGATGGAGGACATGTCGGCGAAAATGAAGAAGGTGAATAAATTGGGAGTTGGCTTGAAAAAGGAGCAGGTAAGAAGGTATTGTCAGTATTGCTGTAATTCTAGAGTTATAGATCATGACAATCATTGAAACGCTTGCAGTTCTTCAAGCTCGATCAGTTCTGCACCAAGACAAGCTGTTGGAGAACTTTGCGCACATTTCCATAACTTTAAAAGTTATGCATCAATACATCTCTTACTGCTGCAAAGTCCTCGAAGAACGTAATCTTCCCTGGTTCCCAAAGGAACGTTCCGAGATCTGCCAATCAAATGCGCTTCCATCCAATGTAAAGAAGCTTTTATCTCCGAACGACAAGTACGGAAAACTTGGCGCTGTCATGGTGCACGGAGATTTGTGGCCGAACAACATGATCTGGAGTGATCGTGAAACGAATGAAGATCTTCTGGCTATCGTCGACTACCAGTGCGCTCATGCTGGAAACTATACGGCCGACATAGCTGCTGCCTTGGCTGTTAGCATGGACGTTGATGACAGGAGAGCGCACGGGAAAGAGCTGCTGAAGTACTACACGGACGAGATGAACACCAATCTTGAGAAACTAGGTCTCAAACAACGTCTTGATTATGAAACTGTATGTTTACTGTGTGCGTTCTGTAGTTTTAGCAGCTTTACAGGTCCGTGCTTCATACAAGAATTCGCTTGACTACGCGATCAACCAGATGATCATGACTGTGGTGACCAATCCCAAGGAGGATATTCCTGATCACGGGGAGACCGAAGGACCGCTGACAAGAAGACTGAGAGGACTCGTGGAAGATGTGTTTTCCAGTTGAATTCGATTTTGAGCCATTTTCCGCCGCCGCAAAAACGAAATTTGTCCCGCGGTGAAATGCCTGATTTACGATAGTACCGTAGTTACAATTTTCGCATTGCTTTTTTCGGCGGTGGGAAGGTGGACAATTTCCACCATATATTTAATTAAATGACTAATTATTTGTGTTTGTGAAATGCGATGCTTTCTCGTAACCTTCTAAGCGATGCCAAAGGCTTCAATTTGCATAGCTTCGTGGCATATCTTTGACTATATAAGGTAATCTAGTATGTTCTTGTTATGTTTCAGTGCACCTCATTGAAAGCAATCAAGATGCCTCGTGACTGCAGAATCTACGTTGGAAATCTTCCCACCGACATTCGCACCCGCGATCTCGAAGATCTCTTCGACAAGTATGGAAAGATTGCTGACATCGCGCTGAAGGACCGCAAGAGTCCGCCATTCGCCTTCGTCGAGTTTGAAGATCCCCGCGATGCTGAAGACGCCGTGAAAGGCCGTGATGGTTACGATTTTGATGGATACCGCCTGCGCGTGGAATTTCCGAAGGGTGCTGGACCCCGAGGACCTGGCGGACGTCCCTTCGAAGATCGAGGACGTCGTTCGGATGGACGCCGTGCTGAACCTCCAAGACGTTCCAAGTACCGCGTGGAAGTCACTGGACTTCCGAACACTGGGTCGTGGCAGGACCTGAAGGACCACATGAAGAAGGCTGGCGAAGTGTGCTACGCGGACGTCAACGGCGATGGCACCGGAGTCGTCGAGTTCTCCCACGCTGACGATGTGGAGTACGCACTGAAGAAGCTGGACGACACCAAGTTCCGCTCGCACAAGGGCGACAGCGCCTACATTCGCGTCCGCGAGGCTGGCGGCGCTCGCAGAAGCCGAAGCCGATCGCGATCTCGCCGTGCCTCACCTCGGTACAGCCGCTCTCGCTCCAATTCTCGCTCTCGTTCTCGTTCGCCTGCGAAGAAGGATGATGACCGCAAGAAATCTGCTTCAAGAAGTCGTTCCCGCAGCGCCAGCCGTTCGCGCTCTCATTCACCAGCTCAGAACGGTCAGAAGCGTCGCTCACCTGGAGGATCGCGCTCGCCTTCTCCAACAGCCAAGAAGAACCGATCCCGAAGCCGCTCTCGCAGTCATCGGTCGGCTTCTCGTAGCAAGAGCCCCGTTGGCCGTCGTTCTCCTTCCCGATCTCGCTCTCGCAGTCGTCATTCCGCTTCGCCGGCTTCCAATAAGGAAAACTAATTCTGTTTTCTTCTTGTGTTTCTTCCATTACGATAAATAAATGACAGTGATTCTTCTCTTGTTCTTCACACTTCATTTGCACTTCAACGGATTCCTCATCGCCTCATCTGTCGATCAACCGCCGCGTGTCGGCACTCATCTGTCGCTATTTGTCCCACTTCCCCACTCACCTATTCACTCTCCAGTGCCGGTCGTATATCGCCGTTCGCTACTCCAAATTCATATCCCCGTTCACTCGCTTTTGTGGCACTCACTCGACTCTAAGAGCGCGCGCGACACATTTCGCAACAGAACCGCGCGCTCATTGTGTTCTGGAGTGACCCTGACTCACATTTGCATAACCACATCTCCCCTATTTCACTCCAGTTCGATGCCCTCGGGCTCCTGCGCGGCTCCGCGTTCACGTAACCTAGGTGACCATCGGCGGTGATCGATCGTTACGTGCTGTTGCGCATGCGCTGACTGCAGCGCGCGCTGGAGAGGACTATATACGCATATTAGATGCTCGGCTGAACGGCGGCGGTGCGCGAGAGCAATTACGCTAATTGTTGCATGTCGAATCGGGACCTCAGGTGCTTGCGGCACATCCTGGCGGACTTCTTTCATCGTTGGTGCTCGAGATTGAGGCGATCCATCTTTGTTATTCCCTTCAAACCGCCGTTTATTCCGTTAAGGGCAATTTGGGTCGCGCGGATTGAGTTTCTCGCCGCAAATGACAATTAATTCCGCGGTGCCTGAAGGTGCGATTGTGAAATCACCTGAGGCTAATTGCTGCTGCTGTTGGCACGAGATTCGTGCCATTTCGCAATAGGGGCGGCCGGACGACTGGTCGGTTTGAAGCTGTTTTGGTCAGAATCATTGTTTCAGGCACAAAGGGTCATCGATTTCCACTGAAAAACACGTTATTTCGGTCTAATCCGACTGTTTGTTCCCCAAAATCTGCATTTTTCGATTATTCTCGATGCCTTCCGTTCGTTCGCATTCCTTGTTGTCACGTAAACGTCGCAAAAACGCTGCGAAGCCTAAAATGAGATTCATCCAAGCACTCCAACTACCGTAAACGTCATTCCAGATCAACGCAAAACCGTCAAATCGGCTCTCGTAAGCGCGCGAGATCTGCGACCGCAAAGTTGTTTCCGGCCGATCGCACCAGTTCCGACTATTTACCGCTTCGTAAATCCGTCGCTATCGGCACCGCCGGTGACCTTAAGGCCGCTGGCTGACGGCGCACGCTACGGTATCAGGCGACGCAATCGCGTGCGTTCATCTCCGATCGTATCGTTTCGCACTTCGTTCAGTTCAGTGCCACCGCCGTTCACCTCTTCCTCCTCCTCAACGTCGTCGTTTTTTGCAGCAGCCTATCAGCACCTCCGCGATTCCCGCTCGCGCAACCGACAATTCGCCGCATTGTTCGGCAGATTTTTTGCGTTCCAAATAGGATTAGAAGGGGTTTGCCGCCGGCGCTGACCGCCGCCGCGCATAGATCGCCAGTGGAGCGTGGAAGGATTGCTTGAGGAAGAGTGGCGAGTCCCAACATGGAAAGGCGGTGCAGGTGCGCTCGCTGCGTGCGCTGAGCGCGCGTGAACCGGTTTCTCTCCCCGCAGGGCGATTGAAGTCGCGCAATCGATGTCCGCGCGACGAACGAAACGTCGTCGCGTGTGCGCGCCGTCCGCATTTTGAGGCGAAATTCTTTGTTTTGCATACAGAAGAGTAATGTCGAGGGAGGGAGGGGTTACCGTAGTTGACGCGTGTTTTTGCTGTTTCCTTCGAAGAATGCCGTTTGTTTGCGAGTTTTCAACTCGTTGTTGCTCTGCCTGATCGGTTACCGGCGGTTCAGCAAGCATGAGCAGGTTTCCGGCGCCCTTCTGACAGCTATCTCGCCTGGCTTTGCTCCAATTAAGGCCGTTTCCTACGCGCCTACAAGCAATTTCGTGTTTTCCGTCAACAGAATCAATGAATCACATTCAAGTTGATCCTGTAAATGCTGTTGATTGCGCGCGCATTCCACATCCACGCGATTTACGATCTCTTCTTCTTCGACCTCTGCGGAGTGACTTCCGAGTGAGTGTCAATTCACTTGTATCAACGCGAATTCCATCGATTCGTCGATTGGGGCGACCTGTCGCTCAACAAATCAACCCTCCTCATATCTCCATCGCCCATCTCATAACCGTTGTCTCCAAAACAAGGACCCGCCGCGATCCCCGTCATCCCATATCTCGGTCATCTTCGCCTTGGCGGCTGGCAGCATGCCCAAACAAGGCACCTCCGCCGATCGCAGCCGCACGACATGATGCCAGCCTCCCACAGTTATCCATCAAACTGCGCGGCGTTTTCCTTTATTATCCCGCCCGCGCGACTTCGCCTCGTAGCAGTCGCCCTCAAGGTCGTTGCCGCGATTCTCTGTAATTCATCCCTTCTTCGACCGCTCGCCCCTCGCCAGCGATAATTTGAATTTTGCCCAACGAAACGACATTGAAAATTGTTCCGCAAGGTTATTTGAGTCAATTCAGGGTCTTTCCGCGCTCTATTCGCCGTTATTTCTGCGCGAAAATTACGCAAACTTGCAACGTTTACGCAGTTTAAGGGTGTGAGAAATGCGAGAAATTGACAAACGAGGGAACCGGTCCTTTCGTGACAGGTCGCCGAGAAGAAGATGTCAAGTACCTTTCTGACTCATCTCGTCTCGTGTTTACCGATAGCGCGCGCTACCGTATTTCCGCGTTACTCATCATCAATCGATCTTTGTTTCAGGAGAGTTATGGCTTCCTCGACAGTGAAGAAGCTGCTTCTGGTGGTCTCCATCCTGTTCATTCTCGTCGGTCTCGGCCTCACAACCGCCGGTCTCTTCTCGCCGGCATGGCAAGTGGTCGACATCCGGGAGTTCCGCGCCGAGCATCAGCACGGCCTCTGGTGGGACTGCATCCGCGCCGAGAAGCACGTGGTCGCCGTCGGCGATTTTTACGACGAGGCGCCGCTCCACTGCATGTACAAGTTTGACGAGTCGGCCGCGAGCGTCATTGAGAATACGCTGATCAACATTGATCAAGACGGAGCCGCCGGCGAATCGGAGCATCACAGATTCTGGGGTTCGTTTCAGAGGTTTCACATCACGTTCTCTACGCTTCATTTCTTGCAGCTTGGCACAAAGCCGTTCTCTTCTTCATCATCTTCAGTCAATTCCTCGCGTTCCTGTCCATCTGCACAGGAATCTGCGCCCCCTGCTTCCCGGCGACCGCCTTCGTATTCACCATCACGCTGTTCTTTGCGCGTAAGTCATCAAAATCCGCGTTCTAAGCCTCAATCTCTCTTCGCAGTGCTCTCCTCGTTGATCGCCGACGGAGTCTTCTTCCTCGCCGCCAACCGAGTCGACAACCGCTTCGTGCAGGGAATGGTGGGGACGTACGAGCAGCGCATCGGCTACGCCTTCTACCTCCACATCATGGGCACCGTCTCCTGGGTGTTCGCGTTCATCGCCTCGCTCGCCACCACCTACAACTTCTTCACCGGTCAATCGGGATCGAGGTAAGCGCCGCTTGAATCCCCAGAGTGCCACAGTAGAGAGCAACAGCAGCTAGAGCAGCTCCCTTTTCTGCTTTCGCTCCAATTTGGGTACGCACCGCGCAAGTGCACAACGATTTGAATTCTGAAAAATGCCTCTGGAAAAGTGAATTTCTGAAATCTTTAAGCGAGAGTGATACGACCGGATTCATGGCCGAAGACGTGAGCAAATGGGCGCCGCACGAGACCTCCTTCACTCCACAGCGAACGCTACAAACGTAATATCGTACAGTATTCCCTCAGATACAGTAACACACACGATAACGACAACGTAGCGTAGATCTGCACTCACTCTCACAGCGATTGTGTTGGTGACGGTTTCACTCCACCTTTTAATCATCTCGTTGTGTCACTTGTGCGTACGTACCTAATCTCTTTCGGTGTCCGACGGGCGAAATTTTGGATTTTTCACGCGGTAAGCGATCAAAACTCAGCCGGAAAGACACCTTCTGTGGCCTCTTTTTCACTGTCTTCTGTGATGTTTGTCGTGTGTGTGTGGCACTGCTCGCTTTCAGGAAATCTCTGTTTGCATGATCTGCGTGCTGCCTATCCCGTGATTTCCAACTATCGCCTCTGTGTGCTTGCTTTCCCCGCACTCTTCTCTGCCTCGAAACCAACTGCCAACACCCCGTATTCACCAACAACTGCTCACTACCGTATTCATTCCAGCAGCGATGTCCAATTCTCAGCCGTGCCGCAACGTGATCCTCTCCTCGAAAAGTATCAATACTCACGGCCACTGCCCTCCTACCCCAACTACCGGCGCGAGACCAGCGCGTAAACGCCGCTCGCGCTGAAAACATTTATATTTATGTATACGTTCCCGACTTTGTTGATCCTCATTCGATAGATACAGTATCGCCGCCACGCTCAAGTGCCTGTTATATGTATTTCGATGGAAAACTCCTGATTCCACAAGAAATCTAACCGATTTTCCTCATTTATCCGCATTTGATTCACTAATATTGTGTACAGTCTCCGTCCGAGTGTTGTTCTCTTCTTCTAGACTCTCTACTTGATGAATAAATCCATTCACAAACCAAAAAAACATCCGGTCAGCAGTGGCGCTCTCGCACACAGGATAGTGTAAGGAAAAAGACAGTTAAAAAGGTTGGAATGCATGAGAGAGAACTGAATCTAGCAGAAGATGCGAGTGAACAACGAAATGTTTATTTTGAAATTATTGGAATGGAGCAGTGCGCGAAGGAGAACGACGGCCAACGGGGCTCTTGCTACGAGAAGCCGACCGATGACTGCGAGAGCGGCTTCGGGATCGGTTCTTCTTGGCTGTTGGAGAAGGCGAGCGCGATCCTCCAGGTGAGCGACGCTTCTGACCGTTCTGAGCTGGTGAATGAGAGCGCGAACGGCTGGCGCTGCGGGAACGACTTCTTGAAGCAGATTTCTTGCGGTCATCATCCTTCTTCGCAGGCGAACGAGAACGAGAGCGAGAATTGGAGCGAGAGCGGCTGTACCGAGGTGAGGCACGGCGAGATCGCGATCGGCTTCGGCTTCTGCGAGCGCCGCCAGCCTCGCGGACGCGAATGTAGGCGCTGTCGCCCTTGTGCGAGCGGAACTTGGTGTCGTCCAGCTTCTTCAGTGCGTACTCCACATCGTCAGCGTGGGAGAACTCGACGACTCCGGTGCCATCGCCGTTGACGTCCGCGTAGCACACTTCGCCAGCCTTCTTCATGTGGTCCTTCAGGTCCTGCCACGACCCAGTGTTCGGAAGTCCAGTGACTTCCACGCGGTACTTGGAACGTCTTGGAGGTTCAGCACGCGAACGACGTCCGCGATCCTCAAAGTTACGCCCGCCCGGTCCTCGAGGACCCGCGCCACGGCGCAACTCCACGCGCAGGCGGTATCCATCAAAATCGTAACCATCGCGGCCGTTCACGGCGTCTTCAGCATCGCGGGGATCTTCAAACTCGACGAAGGCGAATGGCGGACTCTTGCGGTCCTTCAGCGCGATGTCAGCAATCTTTCCATACTTGTCGAAGAGATCTTCGAGATCGCGGGTGCGAATGTCGGAGGATGGCTTGATTGCTCTCAATGATCAAGAATGTTGCTGAAGAGTCCTCCTTATATAGCTTCAAGATGCATAAAACAATGCATTGCAGACGCATTGCTTTCCCAAGTCGGCGGTGATTCAATCGAGAATTTCCCCCCGAGTTTCTTTATTTGTTTCTCTCGTTTCTTCATCATTTTCGTTGTTTATTGGTTGTTCTGCGATTATATTCCGTTCGTTTCAGGTCGTCCACGTCTCTGGCTTCCAAATGCCGCCGACTTCGCTTCTCGTGCTCCTTCTCCATTTTCTGCTTTTCCATACCGCCTTCATTATTGGATGTCCACCTCGAGAGCCATGCGATAACGATCAAGAAGGTTTAAAATTTCTTTAATATATACGCTTTCTGATTTACGAATTTCAGATAAACGAGTAAAGTGCTACGATTGCGTAGGAAGTGGCTCCGAGTGCCACAAACCGTCGAAAACGTGTGTGGGGAAAGCGTGTCGATGGAGTGCGCTGCTCTATGGTTGGTTTTTTTTAAGATTTTTGAATAAAGGAATAAATGTAAGATTCAGTGGAGCTTTATTTGGATTCTACTTGTTCTTTTCAGACCCCAAATGCGAGCTGGATCGCTTGCGGCGGAACTTCATCCACGCGGTCACCTGCTTCAGATTCACCCGTGTGCCGTTCATCAGACCTACGAATCCGTCAAGTTAAAAAAAAACGCCAAGTTAGACGCAATTCTCGAGGAAGCGAAGAAGCGGCGGGAAGCGGCAGGGAAGGAGGTCAACTGCTCGGCGCACTCCGTGACTCCGCTCTACTACAGTGCGGTACCCGATGGTCCACGAAGGCGACAGGCTGAAAGATGACGAGGATACTGGTACGACAAATTCAACGAGCTTCCCGTTGACAAGCGAACGAATGCGATCCACAACACGTAATGCATAATATGCGGGACAAGAAAATCAAATTCCTGATGGACCATTCTACACTGAAACTCCTCACAAGCACCGTCGGCTGAATAAATGCACTTTTTTAGCATTCGTGCAGCGCCACGGCCTGCACATTCGAACGACAAAGAACGGATCAACACGTGTCTGATTTTCATGTTTTCTCATTGATGTCCCATCTGTCCGGCAAGAATAACATCACAACTGTGTCAATTCAAACCATCACTTTTTAATACGAATCCACAGTTCAGAAAGCGATCAAACGATTAAACCAACAGAAAGAAAACAAAATATTGATGCGTTTTTATTAAGTAAAAAAGAAACTAAAAAAAGAAGAAAATGAAAAATATATACAAAGAAATATATACAGAGAAACATGTCGTCGAAAGGGCCAAGAGCGTTAAGCGGGCACCATGGGTCCAGGAACAGTCTGGCGAAGGAAGTTGTGACGGGCTGCTTCACTCGCACTCATCCGCGGAAGATCCGGGGAGTTGTAGGCGAGGAGGCCAAGCATGAAGCGTTCGAAGTAAACAGCGTCCCGCAGCATCCAGTCGTGCTCTTCGATGACGGTAGCTGCAATAGACCAGCGGGCGCGAGGCTTCACCAGCGACTTTCCTTCCTGAAAAGATAATCAATCAGAAATAGTGATTAGAAAGCACTTACCCTGTCAAAGTAGTAGTCGTTGAAGCGGTAGCACTTGCGGTAGTTTCGGGAGGCTGTCCGAGAAGCTCCATCATCTGCATCAGATGTTCCTGGTTCTGATCAACAGGACCATCTGATGAGAGGACGAAGAGCTGGTCGCCGTCTGTGCAGAGTTCGTAAGACATGCAGGCAAAAGCCCACATGTCGTGCCAGCAGCCACCCACCCGTTGACCAACGATGGTTTCGAAGGAATTGTATCCGTTGGCATGGGTGTGCGCACATCCGCCGATCGCCAATCCTAAAGAAATCAGTTAGAGATGAACTAAAAATGAAGAGAAACTTACTTTCCAGAGGCACGACCCTCCCAACCCGGAGATCTTCACGTTGGCGGGGAGTGCGTCGCTTCCCATCAGGTCGAACTGGTCGTGCGCCTCAAGATGATTGAGCTTGGCCACT